>MU784314.1:5897-27698 GCA_026770625.1 Nicotiana glauca | reverse complement strand
ATATATATATATATATATATATATATATATATATAAAAGTTATATTCGATATAATATTAGCTAATTCACTTATACTGAGTGCATAGTATAGTGTAAGTATATATATATTATATATATATATATGAGCTATATTCGATATAATATTAGCTAATGCACTTATACTGTAACGACCCGACCGGGCGTTTTGAGCTTTTGCACTTTGATTGCCAGTTCTTGGGCATGACTTTCCCCGTATAATGCATTACGACTGATGTAGATTGTTGGTTTTGGATTTCTGGAAAATCGGAATGAATTTGAAAGAAGAGTCTCAGTTGGAAGCTTCGAATTTGAAAGGTTTGACAAAGAGTTGACTTATTTGTAAATGAGCTCGGATCGGAGTTTTTATAATTTGGTTAGCGTCGTTGGGTGATCTATGACTTAGGAGCGTGATCGGAATTGGTTTTGGAGTTCCGGTGTAGAATTAGGCTTGAATTGGCGAAGTTAGCATTTTGGCGATTTCCGGTTGATAGATGAGATTTTCATCTAAGGGTCAGAATGGAATTCCAAGAATTTCTGTAACTTTGTTACGTGATTTGAGATGTGTGTGCAAAATTTCAGATCATTCGGAGGTGATTTGATTGGGTTTTTTTATTAAAAGCGAGTTTCAGAAGTATTTGGAAATCTTAGGCTTGAATTCGATGAGAAATGATGGTTTTGGGGTTGTTTGAGGTGTTTTGTTGATTGGAACAAGTTTTAATAATGTTTTAGGATGCGTTGGTACTTTTGGCTGAGGTCCCGGGGGCCTCGGGTGAGTTTAGGATGGTCAATCGGACCAATTTTGGCACTTGGGATTCTTTGCGTTCGCATAGTTCATTTGAGGTCTTGGAAAAGTTTGCTCTTTGCAATCGCATAGAAGGAATTACTGTAGCTGGGCAGAAGGTTTAAAAATATTTCATCCGCGAGCCCAAGTCATTTTTCCACCATTGTTGAACATTTTGAGAGCTCCTTGGGAGAAATTGAAGAGGGATTCGAAGAGGATTGATTGGAGGTAAGTTCTATGAACCAAAAACGTGATTTAATTGTGATATTAACCTAGAAATTCATGGACATTTAACTAGAAATGGAAGAAATAGGGCTTGGGAATTTGAGACTTTAAATTGGGATTTGAAGGGCCATTTGAGGTCGGATTTTAGAGTTTTTGATATTTATGAACTCGTGGCGAGATAAGGAACTAGTTGATGTAAAAATTTCTAAGTTTCGAGAAATGATCCTGGGGCTCGGGTTTTGCCAATTTCAGGATTTTTGATATTTTTCGATTGTTTTTGATTGGGTATTGTTCCCTTAGCCTATTGTGACGTATTCGTTACGGTTTTGGCTAGATTCGACGCGCATGGAGGCCAATTTGAGGGGCAAAGGCATCGCAAGCTAGAGATTTTGCTGGTTCGAGGTGAGTAATAATTGTAAATGATATCTTGAGGGTTTGAAACCCAGGAGTGCATATCATAGTGTTATAGTGAGATGAGACACCCGCTGGATGATGACCGTGTGGTATTTTACTACTAGGGATCGTGACTTGGTCCATCCCGATTGATGATTTTACCGCGTATTTGACTGAAACTTAATTGTTATTATCATGATTTGGGCTGATTGCCATATTTGGTCTTCGTGCCAACTATTTGAATCCTTCAGGGATTTTTATCACTATTTCCTCACTGTTTTGATTCATTAATTGAAATCAATCCTATTAATATCTACTGTTTTACACACTCAACCACTTTTACTTAGATTTCCAAACTTAAATGTTGTTTCTAAATGTAGTTAGACCGGCCATGTTGTATGGGTCAGAGTGTAGGCTGGTTAAGAACTCTCATATCCAGAAGATAAATGTAGCAGAGATGCAGATGTTGAGGTGGATGTGCGGGCACACTAGGATAGATAAGATTAGGAATGAAGATATTTGGAAGAAGGTGGGCGTCACTCTTGTGGATGACAAGATGCGGGAAGCGAGGCTCAGATGATTCGGGCACGTACAGAGGAGAAGCCTCGATGCACTGGTGAGGAGGTGTGAGAGGTTAGCCGTGGTGGGTACGAGAAGAGGTAGAGGGAGACCTAAGAAGTATTGGGGAGAGGTGATTAGGCAGGACATGGCACGACTTCACATTTTCGAGGACATGGCCCTTGATAGGAAGGCCTGGATGTCACGCATTAGGGTTGTAGGATAGGGGAAGTAAAGATTTCCTTACTTCATTCCGGGGGTGAGGGGGGATTGGATTAGGGTTGGTCTTAGATGGCTTGCAGTTTATGTTGGACCCACACTATTCTTGTTGTTTGTCTTAGCCGCGGGTCTTAGATTATGGTTACTATTATTGCATGTCATTCATCTTTCGGTTTTTATGTTTCTGTTATTATTATGATTTCCTCTAGAGTTACTAATGATTTCTCTCTGCTTGTGTTTTCTTACTTTATTTTCTTCTTTCTGAGCCGAGGGTTTATCGGAAATAGCCTCTCAGCCCCTATCGGGGCAAGGGTAAGGTTTGCGTACACATTACCCTCCCCAGACCTCACTATGTGGGACTTTGCTGGGTTGTTGTTGTTGTTGTTATTTTGGGCTGAGAACTACTGTTTTACTATGCCCTAGGGGCTTGTGATGATTTTGGACTGAGTGAGGCTAAGGCCATATGTGAGGATATGTGTGACAACCCGGCCCGTCGCCTCATGAGATATCACCCCGTTTTCCCCATTTCCTATTTTTTAATGCTTCATTATCAGTGTTGGGTGTGAACAAGTTGATTTGGATTGGTTTTAGTAGGAAATGAGACACTTAGTCTCTTTAAGGAAGGTTTGTTTTGGAAAAGTCAATCGGGCATTGACTTATGTGTTAGAGGGCTTGAATTTTAATTCTGATGATTCGGTTAGCTTCGGGGGATGATTTATGACTTAGGAGTGTGATCGGAAGTGGTTTTGGAGGTCCGGTGTAGAATTAGGCTTGAATTGGCAAAGTTAGTATTTTGAAGAATTCCGGTTGAAAGGTGAGATTTTGATCCGAGAGTCGGAATGGAATTTTGAAATTTGTTGTAGCATCATTTTGTCATTTGGGATGTATGTGCAAAATTTCAGGTCATTCGTACGTGATTTGGTTGGGTTTTTGATCAAAAACATGTTTCGGAAGATTTTAGAAATTTAGGCTTAAATCCGATGTGTTTTGAGATATTTGATGTTGTTTGAAGTGTTTTGATGAGTGGAACAAGTTTGAATAAGGTTTTAGGAAGTGTTGTTACAATTGGTTTGAAGTCCCGAGAATTCGGGTAGGTTCCGGGTAGGTTCCGGGATATTTTAAGCCGAAAATCATAGCTGCAGAAGGTCCAGAAGGGTTGCAGGCCTCGGAACCCACCCTCGCGGGCCGCACAAAAAGAAGTGTGTCCGCGGAGAGTGCTGTGCGGACCGCACAAAAATGGGCATGGTCGCGATAGGCATCACGCGGACCGCACAAAAAGGGGCGCGACTGCGGAGAAGAACCTACTGCTAGTCCTACTTCGGAAGCTCATATCTTTTGATTTACAAGGAATTTTGAGATGATTTAAAAACAAAAGTTGTAACCCTTCGTGTCTAGGTTCCATAAAAGTAAGAATATTACAATTTGGACTTCTGTAAAGAAAGTTATGGCCAAAATACTGAAGCCTGTCACTGCAGTCAAAATCTGGCGCGGGCGCGGCCATTTTTACGTGGCCCGCACTTGTTTGGCGCGGACCGCGGTCATTTTTGCGTGCCCGCGGAGGTGAGAATCTGGGTATACTCTAGAAATATGAGATTTTGGATTTTATTTGATATTTTGACCTAGAGAGCTCGGATTTTGGCGATTTTTCGAAGGTTTTTCAAGAAATTCATCGGAGTAAGTAATTCTAACTCAGATTTGGCTAGATTACATGAATATATCATTGAATTCATCATTTAATTTGTGATTTGGGATGGAATTTGAGAAGAAAAATGGTGAAATCTTCCAAAATATAAAATAATAATTTGAAGGACCAAATGGTATCGGAATTGGATAAATTTTGTATAGTTAGCTCGTGAGAGTATAAGGATTCAAGTTTTGTGAATTTTGTCAATTCCAAGATGTGGGCCTGGGGGCCGGGTTTGACCAATTTCAGGAATTTTGTGGTAATTTGATTGTTTTCAAGTGGGCTTTGTTCCCTTAACATAGTATGACGTATTCGTTCTAATTTTGGATAGATTCGACGTATGTGGAGGCTAATTTGAGAGGCAAGGGCATAGTGAGCTAGACTTTACCCGTCTTGAGGTAAGTTATAGATGTTAATGATGCTCTGAGGGTTTGAAACCCCAAATTTTCACATCATAGTGTTATATTGAGGTGACTTGCACACGGCTAACGGGCGTGGGGTAGAGCACCGTTGGGGATTGTGACTTGGTCCATCCCGCTTAATAAAAATACTACCAAATTGCTTAAAGCTTGGTTGATATCCTTATACAAATGGATTAATTGTTATAATTTGGCCTCATACCAACTGATTGAATCCTTCAGGGATTGTTTTAATGGTTTCTTACCATATTTTCAAATAATTGAACTCAGTCCTGGTATTTAATATTGTTTTGTAAACACAGCCACATTTTCTCTCACTTGAAACCTAATTAATATTTTTAAAGGAAGTTTGGGCTAAATATTTCTATATTGTTGTGCCCGAGGGGCTTATGTGATTTTGGACTAATTATGGATCGGGATGTGTGTCGCAACGGTACTGTATTGATATTGATATGAGGCCAAGGGCCTAATGGATGCCACGATATGGCTTGATATTACGCTCGGACCGTAAGGGGCCCCTCCCGAAGTCTGCACACCCGAGTGAGTGCCGTCGACGTTAAATAAATGGAGCGGGCTGCACGACACAGCGAGTACTAGAGAGTACCGGTTTATGTGTTGCATTGCATATTTGATTGTCATTTACTTACTTACTTGCTGTAGCATTATTTAATTTCATTGGTTATTAAGTTGATATTTTGTGGTAATATGCTGTGATTATAACTCATCTTGTGCCTATTTAGGATTTCTTACTCTCAGCCTTTATTTATGTTTATTACTCACTGAGTTGGAAGTACTCACTTTACTCCCTACACATTGTGTGCAGATTCAGGTGCACCCGCTGAGGCTGAGTGAGATTTTCTCTATCGAGCATTAGATTCGGGAGTATCAAGGTAGCTACATGACGTCTCCAATCCTGATATTCCATCTATCCTATTTATTTTATTCCGCATTTCTTCAGAACATTATGTAGTAGGTTGACACTGGTATATTAGAGGCTCAGACTTGTGACGCTGGATTCTTCCGGCTGTGTAGTAGTATTTCTACTTGGGTTTTCCACATATTTTGACCTTATTTCAGACATTCAATATTTTGATTTAGTAATTCACTCATGTTAAGAAATTGTGAGTTGTATAAATGGTTAAAGTTATGAAATTGGTCGGTCTTGCCTAGCAGTGTGTTGGGCACCATTATGATCGAGGTTGGGGTCATGACAAGTTGGTATTAGAGCCTAGGTTATTTGGTCTCGTGAGTTATGAGCTGGTTTAGTGGAGTCTCACGGATCAGTACGGAGATGTCTGTATTTATCCTCGAGAGGCTGCAGAACCTTTAGGAAAACTTCATATTCTTGAAATTTTTGTCGTGTGACTTTGTTGATCCGAACACTAAAATTTCTATCATTCTATTCTCTCGTAGATGGCGAGGAATCATGCTACTGGACGAGGTGGACGACCACTAGTACCACCCACTGATACTACTAGAGGCCGTGGATGCGGTCATAGTCGTGGCAGAGGTAAAGTAGCGTGGACAGCAACTGTTAATATACCAGTTGCCCCAGTTTCATATCAGGCTCCAGCAGCTGTACCAGTTCAAGCACCAGCTATGCCTATTGTGATTCCGGGTCTTCAGGAGACCTTGGCTCAAATTTTGACAGTTTGCACTGGCCTGGATCAGGCGGTCTCAGCCACTACAGCCGTAGCTGCTTCACAAGCCAGAGAAGGCACCCAGACTCCTATTGATTGCACACCTGAGCAGGTTATGCAGGGATTGCAGATGCCGGAAGCAGTTCCATCTCAGCCGGTTGCACCAGTTCAGAACTTTGTGGTCCCAGTTATGCCAGACGATGAGCAGCGCCGTCTTGAGATATTTGGTAGGCTCCAGCCTCCGACATTTAGTGGTGCTGAGGGCGAGGATGCCCAGGGTTTTCTTGACAAGTGTCAGTGTATGCTTTGCACCGCATGGATTTTGGACTCGAGTGGTGTGGCTTTTACTACATTTTAGTTCTAGAGAGATGTGTTTACTTGGTGGGAGGACTTTGAGAGGCGTAGGCCTGCCGGTGCAGCACCTTTGACTTGGCAGCAGTTCTCCGCCCTTTTTCTGGAAAAGTATGTACCTCAGTCCCACATAGAGGAGCTGCGTAGGCAGTTTGAGTGGTTGACACAAGGAGATATAACAGTGACTCAGTACGAGATGAGGTTCACACAGTTGCCCTTCATGCTACTTAGATGGTTCCATCAGATTGTGAGAGGATCAGGAGGTTTGTGGATGGCCTCAACTACCACCTTTGTATTCTGATAACTAGAGAGAGAGTGTTGGATGCTACGTTTGAGGAGGTGGTGGATATCGCTCGTGAGATCGAGTTAGTTCGCCGTAGAGAGGGAGAGGAGAGGGAGGCCAAGAGGCCTCGTGGATCGGGCAGTTATAGTGGTGCTCCTTCGAGGGGCCAGTTTCAGTGAGGTAGAGGTCATTATTTTAGACCTGCTCATTCAGCTCGTCCAGAGTACCGTGGGGGATTTTCAGACCGTGGTCATCAGGGGTTCCAGCAGAGCCAGCTTTCACTTAGTGCCCTCCCAGCTCAGAGTTCATCTCATGCCCCATCAGCTCAGGGTTCATCTGCGCCAAGTGCATCTTCTAGTCACTCCGGTGCGAGTGGTTCCCTCCAGTTCCCATCTCCAGCACCTGGTAGTTGTTATGAGTGCGGGGAGTTTGGGCATATAAGGAGGCATTATCCTCGACTTCATGGCGATTGGTCTCAGTAGGGGGATCAGCCCTCGACTTCTGCACCAGCTACTTCATCACCCACCCAAACAGCCAGGGGTGGAGGTCAGGCAGCCAGGGGTCACCCTAGAGGTGGAAGTCGATCAGACGGTGGCCAAGCTCGTTTCTATATTATGATCGGTAGGTCAGATGCTATTGCTTCAGATGCTATTATCACAAGTATTGTCTCAATCTACCACAGAGATGCCTCAGTATTATTTGATCCCGGTTCTACCTATTCATACGTGTCTTATATTTTTCTCATCATTTGGGTACGATCTGAGGGTGTCTTGCTTTAGCTATGCACGTATCTACCCCGATGGGCGATACTATTGTTGTGGACCATGTGTATCGATCTTGTATTGTGACTATTGTGGGTTTGGAGACCCGAGTTGATTTATTGTTGTTGAGCATGGTAGACTTTGATGTTATTCTAGGCATGGATTAGCTATCTCCGTGTTATGCTATTCTAGACTGTCATGCTAAGACAGTCACTTTGGCTATTCCGGGTGTTCCGAGGATCGAATAGCATGGTATGACTGATTATGTCCCTAGCAGAGTAATTTCTTTCTTGAAAGCCCAGTATATGGTTGGGAAGGGTTTTCTATCATATCTAGCTTTTGTGCGAGATGTTGGAGCTGAGACTCCTAGTATTGATTTTGTCCCAGTTGTGAGGGATTTTCCTGATGTATTTCCTGCAGACCTGCTGGGCATGCCGCCGGACAGGGATATTGACTTTGGCATTGACCTGATGCTGGGCAGCCAGCCCATTTCTATTCCGCCATATCGTATGGCACCAGCAGAGTTGAAAAAATTGAAGGAGCAACTTCAAGAACTCCTAGATAAAGGGTTCATTCGGCCTAGTTTGTCACCTTGGGGTGCGCCAGTTCTATTTGTGAAAAAGAAAGATGGCACGATGAGAATGTGCATTGATTACAGCCAATTAAATAAAGTAACAGTGAAGAACAAGTATCCTTTGACTCACATTGATGACTTATTTGATCAGCTTCACGGAGCGAGGGTGTTTTATAAGATTGATCTCTGTTCGGGCTATCACCAGTTGAAGATCAGAGACTCGGATATTCTTAAGACTGCTTTCAGGACTAGATATGGTCACTATGAGTTTCTGGTTATGTCTTTCGGGCTGACCAATGCCCCAACAGCATTCATGCATCTGATGAACAGTATATTTCGGCCTTGTCTGGATTCATTTGTTATTGTATTCATTAATGATATTCTGGTGTACTCTCACAGTCAGGAGGAGCACGCCGAGCATTTGTGTGTATTGTTGCAGAGATTGAGGGAGGAAAAGCTTTATGAAAAATTCTCCACGTGTGATTTTTGGCTAAGTACAGTGGCATTCTTGTGACACATAGTGTCCAACGAGGGTATTCAGGTTGATCCAAAGAAGATAGAGGCAGTGCAGAGTTGGTCTAGAGTGTCCTCAGCCATAGAGATCCGGAGTTTTCTTGGGCTAGCAGGCTATTATCGCTAAATTGTTCAGGGGTTTTCATCCATTGCGTCGCCTTTGACCAAGTTAACTTAGAAGTGTGCTCCATTTGTATGGTTAGACGAGTGTAAGGAGAGCTTTCAGAAGCTCAAGACAGTTTTGACCACAACTCCAGTATTGGTTTTACCATCAGCTACAGGTTCATATACTGTATATTATGATGCTTCGAGAGTTGGGATTGGCTATGTGTTGATGTAAGAGGGTAGAGTTATTGCTTATGCTTCTCGTCAATTAAAGCCCCATGAGAAGAACTACCCTGTTCATGACTTAGAGTTGGCTGCTATAGTTCATGCCTTGAAGATTTGAAGGCACTGTTTATATGGCATATCTTGTGAGGTATTCACTGATCATCACGGTCTTCAGCATTTATTTAAGTAGAAAGACCCTAATTTGAGGCAGTAGAGGTGGCTTGAGTTGCTAAAAGATTATGACATCACTATTCTGTATCATCGGGGAAAGGCCAACATAGTGGCAGATGCTTTGAGCCGAAAGGTAGTCAGTATGGGGAGTTTGGCGTACATTCCACTTGGGGAGAGGCCCTTTGCAGTTGATGTTCAAGCCTTGGCTAATCGGTTTGTGAGACTAGATATTTCTGAGTTAGTCGGGTGTTGGCTTGTGTGGTTTCTCGGTCTTCCTTATATGACTGCATCAGAGAACGCCAGTATGATGATCCGCATTTGCTTGTCCTTAAGGACAGAGTTCAGCATGATGATGCCAGAGATGTGACTATAGATGATGATGGCGTATTGAGGATGCAGGGCCGTATCTGTGTGCCCAATGTAGATGGGCTTAAAGAATTAATTCTGGAGGAGGCCCACAGCTCGCGGTATTCTATTCATTGGGGTGCCACGAAGATATATCAGGACTTGAGACAGCACTATTGGTGGAGAAGAATGAAGAAATATATTGTAGGTTATGTAGCTCGGTGTCTCAACTGTCAGCAAGTGAAATATGAGCATCAGAGACCGGGTGTTTTGCTTCAGCAGATGATTATTCCAGAATGGAAGTGGGAGAGAGTTACTATGGATTTTGTGAATGGTCTTCCTCGGACTTCGAAGAAATTTGACTCTATTTGGGTGATTGTGGATTGGCTTACCAAGTCCGCGCACTTCATTCCGGTGTGTACTACTTATTCTTTGGAGCGGTTGGCAGGGATATTTATCCGAGAGATTGTACGGTTGCACGGTGTTCCAGTTTCTATTATCTCAGATAGAGGTACTCAGTTTACTTCCCAGTTTTGGAGGACATTTCAGCAAGAGTTGGGTACCCAGGTAGAGTTGAGCACATCATTTCATCCTCAGACGTACGGACAGTCTAAGCATACTATTCAGATATTGGAGGACATGTTGCGTGCTTGTGTGATTGATTTCGGAGGTTCTTGGGATGAGTTTCTGCCGCTTGCAGAGTTTGCCTACAACAACAGCTATTAGTCCAGTATTCAGATGGCACCTTATGAAGCCTTGTATGGGAGACGGTGTAGATCTCGAGTTGGTTGGTTGGAGCTTGGCAGGCTAGACTATTGGGGACAAAGTTGGTTGAGGATGCCTTAGAAAAGGTGAAAGCGATTCAAGAGAGACTTCGTACATCTCAGTCGCGTAATAAGAGTTATGCGGACCGGAAGGTTCGAGATGTATCTTACATGGTGGGTGAGAAGGTCTTGCTGAAAGTTTCGCCCATGAAGGGTTTTATGAGATTTGGAAAGACAGGGAAGTTGAGCCCGCGATTTGGAGAGGTGGCCTATATGCTTGCTTTGCCACCCAGTTTGTCGGGTGTTCATCCGGTATTCCATGTTTCTATGCTTCGAAAGTACGTCGGGGACCGATCTCATGTTTTGGATTTCAGCACAGTGCAGTTAAATGAGGATCTGACTTATGATATGGAGCCAATGGCTATTTTGGGTCGACAGGTTCGAAAATTGAGATCAAACGATATAGCGTCAGTGAAAGTACAGTGGAGAGGTCGGCCCGTGGAGGAAGCTACCTGGGAGACCGAGCGGAAGATGCGAAGCAGATGTCCTCACCTATTTGAGACTTCATGTATGTTTCTTAACTCGCTCGAGGATGAGCATTTGTTTAAGTTGGAGAGGATGTAACGATCCGGCCCATCGTCTCATGAGATACCACCCCTTTTTCCCTATTTCCTATTTCTTTATGCTTCATTATCAGTGTTGGGTGTGAACAAGTTGATTTGGATTGGTTTTAGTAGGAAATGAGACACTTAGTCTCTTTAAGGAAGGTTTGTTTTGGAAAAGTTAGTCGGACGTTGAATTATGCGTTAGAGGGCTCGGATTTGAATTCCGATGATTCAGTTAGATTCGGGGGATGATTTTTGACTTAGGAGTGTGATCGGAAGTGGTTTTGGAGGTCCGGTGTAGAATTAGGCTTGAATTGGTGAAGTTAGTATTTTGACGACTTTCACTTGAAAGTTGAGATTTCGATCCGAGGGTCGGAATGGAATTTCAAAAGTTGCTGTAGCATCATTTTGTCATTTGGGATGTGTGTGCAAAATTTCAGGTCATTCGGACGTGATTTGGTTGGGTTTTTGATCAAAAACATGTTTCGAAATATTTTAGAAATTTAGGCTTAAATCCAATGTGTTTTGAGAGATTTGATGTTGTTTGAAGTGTTTTGATGAGTGGAACAAGTTTGAATAAGGTTTTAGGAAGTGTTGGTACAATTGGTTTGAAGTCCCGAGAATTCGGGTGAGTTCCGGGATGTTTTAAGCCGAAAATCATAGCTGTAGAAGGTCCAGAAGGGTTGCATGCCTCGGAACCCACCACGCAAACTGCACAAAAAGAAGTGCGTCCACGGTGAGTGCTGTGCGGACCGCACAAAAATGGGCGCGGGCGCGATAGCCGTCGCGCGGACCGTGCGGTCGCGGTGAAGAACCTACCGCTGGTCCTACTTCGGAAGCTCATATCTTTTGATTTACAAAGAATTTTGAGATGATTCAAAAATGAAAGTTGTATCCCTTCATGTCTAGTTTCCATAAAGTTAAGGATATCACAATTTTGACTTCTGTAAAGAAAGTTATGGCTAAAATACTGAAGCCTGTCACTTCAGGCAAAATCTGGTGCGGCTGCGGTCATTTTTGCGCGGCCGGCACTTGTTTGGCGCAGATCGCGGTCATTTTTGCGCGGCCACGGAGATGAAAATCTAGGGATACTCTATAAATATGAGGTTTTGGATTTTATTTTATATTTTAACCTAGAGAGCTCGGATTTTGGCGATTTTTAGAAGGTTTTTCAAGAAATTCATCGACGTAAGTAATTCTAACTCAGATTTGGCTAGAATTACATGAATATATCATTGAATTCATCATTTAATTTGTGATTTGGGATGGAATTTGAGAAGAAAATTGGTGAAATCTTCCAAAATATAAAATAATGATTTGAAGGACCAAATGGTATCGGAATTGGATAAATTTTGTATGGTTAGACTCGTGGAGTATAAGGATTCTAGTTTTGTGAATTTTGTCAAATTTCGAGATGTGGGATCAGGGGTCGGGTTTGACCAATTTCGGGAATTTTGTGGTAATTTGATTGTTTTCAAGTGGGCTTTGTTCCCTTAACATTTTATGACGTATTCGTTCTGATTTTGGATAGATTCGATGCACGTGGATGCTAATTTGAGAGGCAAGGGCATAGTGAGCTAGACATAAACCGTCTTAAGGTGAGTAATAGATGTAAATGATGCTCTGAGTGTTTGAAAACTCAAATTTGAACATCATAGTGCTATATTGAGGTGACTTGCACGCCGGCTAACGGGCGGGGGTAGAACACCGTTGGGGATTGTGACTTGGTCCGTCCCGCTTAATAAAAATACTACCAAATTTCTTGAAGCTTGGTTGATATCCTTATACAAATGGATTAATTGGTATAATTTGGCCTCATGCCAACTAATTGAATCCTTGAGGGATTGTTTTAATGGCTTCTTACCTTATTTTCATATAATTGAACTCAGTCCTGATATTTAATATTGTTTTGTAAACACAACCACCTTTTCTCTCACTTGAAACCTAATTAATATTTTTAAAGGAAGTTTGGGCTAAATATTTCTATATTGTTGTGCTCGAGGAGCTTATGTGATTTTGGACTGATTATGGATCGGGTTGCGCGCTGTAGTGGTACTGTATTGATATTGATATGAGGCCAAGGGCCTAATGGATGCCACGAGATGGCTTGATATTGCGCTTGGTTGTAAGGGGCCCCTCCCGGAGTCTGCACACCCCCAGTGAGCACCGTCGATGTTAAATAAATACAGCAGGCTGAATGCCACATCGGGTACTAGAGTATACCGGTTTATATGTTGCATTGCATATTTGATTGTCATTCACTTACTTACCTGCTGCATCGTTATTTAATTTCATTGGTTATTAAGTTGATATTTTGTGGTAAATTGTTGTGATTATAGCTCATCTTGTGCCTATTTAGGATTTCTTACTCTCAGCCTTTATTTATGTTTATTACTCACTGAGTTGGAAATACTCACTTTACTCCATGGACATTGTGTGCAGATTCAGGTTCACCCGCTGAGGCTGAATGAGATTTTCTCTGTCGAGCATCACATCCGGGAGCATCAAGGTAGCTACATGACGTTCGCAGTCTTGATCTTCCCATCTATCCTATTTCTTTTATTCCGCATTTCTTCAGAACATTATGTAGTAGGTTCACACTGGTATATTAGGGGCTCAGACTTGTGATGCCGGATTCTTCGGGCTGTGTAGTAGTATTTTTACTTGGTTTTTCCACATGTTTTAACCTTATTTCATACATTCAATATTATTTAGTAATTCACTCATGTTAAGAAATTGTGAGTTGTATAAATGGTTAAAGTTATGAAATTGGTCGGGCTTACCTAGCAGTGTGTTGGGCGCCATCACAATCGGGGTTGGGGTCGTGATAATATGCTGAGTGATATTAGGCCGAGGGCCTGAGATACATTTATATACCACGAGGTGGCTTGAGTGACGTGAGGCCATGTTCCGAGTGATGATGCCACGAGGTGGCTTGATATAGCGCTTAGGCTATAAGGAGCCCCTCCGGAGTCTGTACACCCACAGTGAGCGCGGGTACCCATTGTTCTGAGTGATTGATACTATTCTGAGAGTGAGCCCGAGGGGCTGATATGAGTGATTGTGAGGTAGCCCAAGGGGCTGGCATTGTTCTGAGATATTGTCCGAGGGGCGAATTTTCATGTGTTTATCTTTCATATTTGCTTGTCATTTTACCTGTTATATTGTGGTATTTATGCCTGAAGGGCAGATTTCCTGTGCTTACCAGGACTAGCTATTTTGAAATCATTCCGTAATTACTGAAAAAGTCATTTTCAAAAGAAGTTTAAACTGAGCTAAGATATTTCCAAAGATTTCACAGCTTCACTACTTCACTCAAAATAGGTTTTTCACTGCTTCTATATAGCATGATGATCTGTTATACGTGATTTCTTACTGCTCAGTTGTTATTTACCTTTATTACTCACTGAGTTGGAGTACTCACTTCACTTCCTGCACCTCGTGTGCAGATGTAGGTATTTGTTCACCCGGTAGCGGGTTTTGGCTGATTGGAGGCAGAATTTTAGGAGTTTAACGAGATGACTGCCAGCGTTCGCAGCACCGCTTCTCTCTCTTTTGTTAATCATACATGTTCCGTGTATTTTTAGACCTTGTAGAACTGTATTCACACTCTAATAGATGCTCGTGACTTGTGACACCCCGGTTTGGGCTGTGTTGGGTTGTACTTCCGCTAATCAATATTATTAAGTCATATTTAAACTGCTGATGAATTTTTGAACTGCTTAAAAGAAGTGTTCTATAATGGTTTGGTTGGCCTTGTCGTCATGAGAGGCACCATCACGACCAGGGCGGTGTTTGGGTCAGGACAAGTTGGTATCAGAGCCTAGGTTACATAGGTCTCACGAGTCATGAGCAGGTTTAGTAGAGTCTCATGGATCGGTATGGAGACATCTGTATTAATCCTCGAGAGGCTGCAGAACCTCTAGGAAAACTTCACATTCTTGAATTCTCATCGTGCGTCTTTGATTCAGCTTAAAAAGTAACTCTTGAAATTCCTTCCACGTGTTCGTATACGCGTATGAGCGCTCAGTATCAGATGTGCCTTGATGGCTTGTGACTCCCCGATCGAGGGGCGAGATGTGATCTCTAGGAGTTCTATATTGGACTAGTCTAGAGGATTTGAGTCCGGATATTTGCCTATGGCTTGAACACTAAGGTGCTGATTGTATGGGTAAGTGTTTTGAACTTATATGTTTGGTATTGTCCCTATTAGTAGAAGTGACGGCTGGATATCTATGTGATGAGTATGTTAGTACTGTGAGATGTCTCTATATGACTTAGAAGTGACGAGAAAGGTATGCTGGATGATATACGAACTATTAGGTGTTTGAATTCCACCGTGATTTGCGATATAACCTCGAGTTATGGGCATGTGAAGGATCTTTTCATGTTTTCCAATTGTGAATGAAGTAAATTTTGTGTTGCGGTATAAGTTCATACTCAGGAAGATTGGGTGACTGTGTAATGTGTATGATATTGGAAGGCATACAGAAATATTAACTGAAGGCATAGCAGGTGGGTTATTTCCTGTGAAGAGTTCTAGGGTTGTGTGACCCTTATGTGATTGTTAGAAGATCTCATGTGCAAGTGAAATGTAAGTATTGAAATTTGAAATTTTGGGTCGCTTCAGAGAGTAGGCTTAACTGTTGCGGGGATGAATGCGAGATTTGCATAAGATTTACAGTACTAGATGATCTGTGTTTTCACAAGCTTACAAATGATTTGAGTTTAATCTCACTATGGTATTGTGACATCAATAGAGTAAAAATGTTATAAGATACTGAGAATATCTTGATCTATGGCTTCGAGCCAAGTGGGGGAGTCTGTTGTGAGCAGTTAATTTCACAGTTAGGTGCTATGTTGGTTCCAGTTTGGAGGCGTGTGAGTGAATTAGCTATGGATAGAGTAAAGGAAATTTTGACAAAAGGTTATATTATACTTCATAAGGTATGAGAATCACGGAATGTCTAGAGTTGTTGTTGGTAAAGAATGCCCGGTGCATAGAGCAGGAAGTTACTTGGTTGTATTAGGATGGGGATTCCATTCTGTGGTATCGGAGTGCCAATGAGGAATGGGTGGTTCTGATCGTTGGGTCAGGTAAACTGCAACTTGAATAAGAGTGAATGACTTGCGAGAATAGTTCTAATGTGTTCAAGATTCTAGATACGTCAATTGAGTGCTCTAAAGTTGCAAATGTGGTTAAAACTGTTGTTTTCGTTGGAAGAGGTCAAGACTTGTGGTATTTCTATGTGAATTATGAGATTTTATGTATCAATATCAGGAGAGTGAAGGTAATAGATTTAGATTCGTAGGAAGTTCTGCAGAGTAAAGTATTCTGGAATTTGGTGTTTCGGGGAATATTTAAGGGAGTGTTCAGCGGTTTATGGGTTTCGAACAATGTGGTTTTATGCTTGGGTCTCATGTGGTAGGCCTCGGGTTGAGTAATTGTGGTGCTACAATAAGAAGGAATATCAAGTTGAAGATGAATCAGAAAGAAATTTAGATGGATGGAGTAGCTTGATAGTAGACCAGATCGGTATGGTAAGGATGTGATTAAATCTTTATGTGTGTTCAAGGTAATGAATTCGTACAGGTATTTTGCAGCAATGCTCTTGGGTTTTGACGGTTTGCTTAGCTTGGTCTAGTTAGAAGGATTCAGTCCTAGCGGTTTAGTTTGTGCAAGTGGAGTTGGGAGAGTTCTTGCTGATTCTACCATGGTTGGAGATGTGTATTTTCTACGGGTGTGAGAAGTATGGGATGTTTATGATTTTCTTCTAGATGGGATCAATGGAAGTTTTTGGCTAGTTGGGTTACAATTCAGTTCTGAAAGGGAGTTCATAAAAACTCTTAGGCAGAAGGTAGCCTTAGATGATTAAGGAAATGGTACTGCTAATTGGAAATGATTTAGCGAAAGCCTATGTTTCAGTAAAAGGTCAATGTGATTAAGTTGATGGCACTTTGGTAGTATCGCAACACCTTCTTGTTAGATCGACTAGTGATATTTGAGTTTGCTTGGTGGCACAGGAAAATTTTAGAGTATCTATCGTGGAATGATTGGGTATTAGAGGTGTGGCATATATTCGATGGAAAAACTGGGATAGGATATGGTGATTCATGTGCCATGTGGATTTGGAGACAGAAGTTCTCATACTCAGACTATGTTGTGATTGTAGATCGGGTGTATCAGCAGTATTTGGTGACTACCGAGATTTGGAGACCCGAGTTGATCTTTCTTTGTTTGGCATGATAGATGTTGGATGTGACATTGGGGTCTATACTGATTGTCTCCTTGTTGGGTTATTCTAGACTATTACGATGTGGTCTATGCCGAAAATGCCACGGGTTGAGTGGCGAGGTGCGTCGAATTATGTTCTAATAGAGTGGCTTATGTTCGAAGAACTAGCAGTCGGTTGGGAAGGATTGCCTTACTTAATTGGGCCTTCGTGATGGATGTCATTGCGGAGGTTGCTATCATTGATTCAGTTCCAGTGTTGAGGGACTTTTCGGATGCGTTTCTTGTGGCTGGACATGACGTCGGGCAAGGTTGTTGATTTCAGTATTGATTTGGTGCCTGGCACTGTATCGTAGTGCACCGGCAGAGTTGAGGAATTATGAGGACAACTTTAGGATTTCCTTAATAAAGAGTTCGTTGGTAGGCCAATATGGGTGCATGTCCTAGCTTGAGTCATCTTGATTGGCTCCGAATTGTATGGTTCAGGGATATATGGATTCGATTGTTATTGAGCCTGTTGTTAAACTGAGAGATCTATGAGTTGCCTTCTGTGTTGCGAGATGTTATGATTTGTTGGTTATTGGCACATATGGTGCGGTTTTGTTGGGTTCATAATGGATGTCGAGCGGGGAGAGTAATTGGGTGTTGCTCGATGAAAGGCGTATTGGTTATGTTCTATCGGGTTTGTGTGATATGTATTACTTGTTTCACCATAGATGTAATGATTTGTTTTGGTTCTCGACATCAATTGTGCATGGTTGTCAATTTTGAGCATAGTGACTTGAGGTGTCTCATGTGAAGCAGTGTTTGGATAGGGTCGTGCATTGCAGCGAGGCTATATGGAGATATGACCTTGCGGATTAGATTCGTGTGTTCTATTCTATGATGTGAGACGGGTTATCAACCTTGTTTTGTGGTGGTACTGGTGAGCTTGAGGTACAGCTCTTTCATTTGAATTATTTTCCATGATTTGAGTATGTTCGGACCATTGCTTAGTGGTGCGCGTATTATTCTAGTTGTGGCTTAGGCCCGTAATGAAGTGTCATGTCACCAGGGTAGTGTGTTGGGTCAGAAGAAATCGTTGGGATCATTAATGAATACAAATGGATTCGATTTTAGCATGTTTGATGAGTAAATATCGAGTTTCAGTTCAAAAAAAATTGGCTATGGTAATTGCCAGAGGAGAAATGGCTTCATGAATCGTTGATCTGAGAAATGGTTATGGTTCATTGCATGTTTCATTTATCTTTGGCAGTATATGAAATTATTAGAATGAGACTTTAGCTGATAAGAGGTTATCTATCGATATCTGGTTGTTGTGAGCAGTTGCTGTGAATGGAACTTATCGCTGCATGTGTTGAGTTATGTGATATATCATATAATTGCACGTGAGGTTGCAGGCATGGTCTATCATAGCTGGGTCAGGCCTATTCAGAGTATCGGTGTGAGGTTTTATCGTATTGCTAGGCCCAGAAGTGAGAGTGTGTTTATATGATTCATGGGCTAGATTGGGCAATGTAATTTTAGTTTCTATATGTTATCGGACCTACATGAGATAGGGTGACGTGGGATCAGCCCCGGGTATATGCATGGCAAGGTAATTCAGCGATTGGTTGGCTTTTAGAACAACTCTGAGTACGTTCGAGGATGAACGAGTGTTTAAGTGGGGGGGGGGGGATGTAACGACCCGACTGGTCGTTTTGAGCTTTTGCACTTTGATCGCCAGTTTTCGGGCATGACTTGCCCCGTATAATGCATTACGACTGGTAGATCATTGGTTTTGGTTTTTAGGAAAATCAGAATGAATTGGAAAGAAGAGTCTCAATTGGAAGCTTCGAATTTGAAAGTTTTGACCAAGAGTTGACTTATTTATAAATGAGCTCAGATCGGAGTATTTATGATTTGGTTAGCCTCGTTGGGTGATCAATGACTTAGGAGCGTGATCGAAATTGGTTTTGGAGCTCCGGTGTAAAATTAGGCTTGAATTGGCGAAGTTAGCATATTGGCGATTTCCGGTTGATAGGTGAGATTTTGATACGAGGGTCGGAATGGAATTTCGAGAGTTGTTGTAGCTTCCTTATGTGATTTGGGATGTGTGTGCAAAATTTCAGATCATTCGGAGGTGATTTGGTTGGGTTTTTTATCAAAAGCGAGTTTCGGAAGTTTTTGGAAATCTTAGGCTTGAATTCAATGAGAAATGATGGTTTTGGGGTTGTTTGAGGTGTTTTGTTGATTGGAACAAGTTTGAATGAGGTTTTAGGATGCGTTGGTGCTTTTGGTTGAGGTCCCGAGGGCCTCAAGTGAGTTTCGGGTGATCAATCGGACCAATTTTGGCAATTGGGAGTTGCAGGTTTTCAGTTTTGTGTTGCAGAGATTTTTAGCCTACGCGATTGCAAGGGTGATGTCATGATCGCATAGAAGTAGTTTGGAAGGCAGGAGAAATGTTCATCACGTTCGCTTTTGGTTGTTCGCGATCGCAGAGGCTTAGGTGGTGATGCTTCGCGTTCGCAAGAGATCCTCCGCGTTCGCATAGGAGGAGTTGAGGTCAGGACCATTGCACTTCGCGTTCATGGATAGGGGGACCGAGTTCGTGTAGTTTAGAGAACAGCACCATCGTGTTCGCAAGGGATTCTTCGCGTTCGCATAGTTCATTTGAGGTCTTGGAAAAGTTTGCTCTTTGCGATCGCATAGAAGGAATTACTGTAGCTGGGCAGAAGGTTTAAAAACATTTCATCCGCGAGCCCAAGTCATTTTTCCATCATTCTTGAACATTTTGAGAGCTCCTTGGGAGAAATTGAAGAGGGATTTGAAGAGGATTGATTGGAGGTAAGTTCTATGAACCAAAAACGTGATTTAATTGTGAAATTAACCTAGAAATTCATGGACATTTAACTAGAAATGGAAGAACTAGGGCTTGGAATTTTGAGATTTTAAATTGGGATTTGAAGGGCCATTTGAGGTCAGATTTTAGAGTTTTTGATATGTATAAACTGGTGGCAAGATAAGGAACCCGCTGATATAAAAGTTTCTGAGTTTCGAGAAGTGGGCCTGGGGCTTAGGTTTTGCCAATTTTGGGATTTTTGATATTTTTCAATTGTTTTCGATTGGGAATTGTTCCCTCAGCCTATTGTGACGTATTCGTTGTGGTTTTGGCCAGATTCGACGCGCATGGAGGCCAATTTGAGGGGCAAAGGCGTCGCAAGCTAGAGATTTCGTTGGTTCGAGGTGAGTAATGATTGTAAATGATATCTCGAGGGTTTGAAATCCCGGATTGCACATCAAAGTGCTATATTGAGATGAGACACGCGTTGGATGAAGAGCGTGGGGTCTTTTACCACTAGGGATCATGACGTGGTCCGTCCCGATTGATGATTTTGCCGTGTATTTGACTGAAACTTAATTGTTATTATCATGATTTGGGCTGATTGCCATATTTGGGCTTCGTGCCAACTATTTGAATCCTTCGGGGATTTTTATCACTATTTCCTCACTGTTTTGACTCATTACTTGAACTCCGTCCTATTGATATCTACTATTTTACAAACTCAGCCACTTTTACTTAGATTTCCAAACTTAAATGATATTTCTAAATGTTGTTTTGGGCTGAGAACTACAGTTTTACTATGCCCGAGGGGCTTGTGATGATTTTGGACTGAGTGAGGCCGAGGGCCATATGTGAGGATATGCTGAGTGATATGAGGCCGAGGGCCTGAGATACATTTATATTCCATGAGGTGGCTCGAGTGATGTGAGGCCAAGTGCCGACTGATATGAGGCAGAGTGTCGAGTGATAATGCCACGAGGTGGCTAGATATAGTGCTTGGGCCGTAAGGGGACCCTTCGGAGTCTGCACACCCACAGTGAGTGCGGGTACCCATTGTTCTGAGTGATTGATACTATTCTGAGAGTGAGCCCGAGGGGCTGATATCAGTGATTGTGAGGTAGCCCGAGGGGCTGATACGAGTGATTGTGAGGTAGCCCGAGGGGCTGATACGAGTGATTGTGAGGTAGCCCGAGGGGCTTGTACTGTTCTGAGATATTGCCCGAGGGGCGAATTTTCATGCATTCAACTTTCATATTTGCTTGTCATTTTACCTGTTATATTGTGGTATTTGTGCCCAAAGGGCGGATTTCCTGTTCTTACCGGCACTAACTGCTTTGAAATCATTGCGTAATTGCTGAAAAAGTCTTTTTCAAAAGAAGTTTAAACTGAGCTAAGATATTTCCAAAGATTTCACAGCTTCACACAAAAGGGGCTTTTCACTGCTTCTATATAGCATGATGATCTGTTATACGTGATTTCTTACTGCTCAGTTGTTATTTACCTTTATTACTCACTGAGTTGGAGTACTCACTTCACTTCCTGCACCTCGTGTGCAGATGTAGGTATTTGTTCACCCGGTAGCGGGATTTGGCTGATTGGAGGCAGAATTTTAGGAGTTTAACGAGATGACTGCCAGCGTTCGCAGCACCGCTTCTCTCTCTTTTGTTAATCATACATGTTCCGTATATTTTTAGACCTTGTAGAACTGTATTCACACTCTAATAGATGCTCGTGACTTGTGACACCCCAATTTGGGATGTGTTGGGTTGTACTTCCACTAATTAATATTTTAAGTCATATTTAAACTGCATACGAATTGTTTAACTGCTTAGAAGAAGTGTTCTGTAATGGTCTGGCTGGCCTTATCTTCACGAGAGGCGTCATCACGACCGGAGCGGAGTTTGGATCGTGACATATACTTAGTGCATAGTATAGCGTAACTATATATATTAAATATATATGAGCTATATTCGATATAATATTAACTAATGCACAATATATATATATATATATATATGAGCTATATTCGATATAATATTAGCTAATGCACTTATACTTAGTGCATAGTATAGCGTAAGTATATATATTATATATATATATGAGCTATATTC
>MU784312.1:7973-23022 GCA_026770625.1 Nicotiana glauca | reverse complement strand
AAACCGGTGACTTGGGACACCATAAATCTCCCAAGTGGCGACTCTGAATCTTTTAATAAAAGAATCCCGTCTCAATCGTCCTTTAATTGGAAAAACTCTTTTTGTGTTTATATCCCTTTCGCCGGGGTGTAAGCACCGTAAAAAAAAAAGAGGTGTGACAGACATTAAACTAAACTAAACTAAACAATAAAAAGTGAAAAATCAAAGAATTGGAAATAAACACTGGATTAACTAATCAGAAAATTCTAACAAAATTAATCAAAACTTAGCTATGCTAAAAATAAAAAATAATGCAAAGAAAACAAAATCATCAAACAAAACTAAAAAAATATAATCAAATAAGGAAAGAAAAACTCACTGATTTTGGTCTTCTAATTGATTGAATTCGAATTGAGTCCCCAAATAATGTTATATATTTGTTCTTGCTGAGAACAAACATATAATTTTATTTGGGAACTCAAATCGATACCTGATAGTCTTCGAAAATTCCACCAGTTTTTCCCAAAACCCTAGATCTAAAATTCGGAAAATTGCATTTAGATTTGGGGAAAATTAGTTTGGGGTTTAGGTAAAGGAGGGTGAGACGGGTTTAGGGTGTTGATTTGGTGTGGAAAGGGTGGTGGCGCTAGAGGCGGCGACACTGTTTTGGAGATTCGAAGAGTTTGGTGGATATTTGAAAGAAAAAAAGTCCAAATATGGACTGAGGAGACGAAGGAGAAGATGTGGTGTGAACTTGGGGTTCATCGGGGAATCTCCGCCGGCGGAGGCGATTTCCGGCCGGGGGCGGACGGTGGAGAAGGGGAGGCGTTACGCCGGCATTATAGGGAGAGAATAGGAGATGATTGAGGGGTAGGGGGCTTATCCGACCATTTTATATTAAGCTTGTCCTAGTTCCTAACCGTAGGATAAAAAATGCTCGACGGCCATGATCAATTGCCATTGAAACGACGCCGTTTTGGGGCTTCTGCTGGACCGAACTGGGTTGGATTATAGGTTTGGGCTAATCAAAACGAGTTTGGGGATTTTGGCTTGGGCCAACGAATTTAACAAGCTAAGCCCAACGCAGACCTCTCTTTTTCTCTTTTATTTCTTTTTCAATTAATTTCGCTTATTTTATTTAAATTCAAACTATTTTCATTTCTTTTTCTTGATTTTGTTTTTTGTTAAAAGCAATAAATCTTAAAATTAAAAATAACAAATAATTAAACTGAAATCAAACCAATTAATTTTCCTAAAACTAACTAAATCCCAATTTAAAAAGAAAGCTAAACAAGACGTAAAAATGACTATTTTTTGTTATTTTCTCTTATTTTTATAATACTAACTAACTAAAAAAATCTAGAATTGGGTCTTAGATGCAAGTATGCTATTTTTGTATTTTTCATGAGTTACATCAATTAATTAAAAAAATACACAAACATGCAAACAATCACAAAAATCATGTAGTTAATTCTATAAAATTCAAATAAAAAAAGAAAAATCTAATTTTAATGAATTCCATAGGAGTAATTCAAGCGAGGCAAAAAACGTGCTCACAGCTGCTCCTCCTTGCTCGGAGACACGAAGGGTTTTCGGGTTAAAATAAATGAGCAATCATGAGAGATTTTTGCCTGCTTGGCACTCCATAAGAAGCATTTTTGAAAACCGTGTGACCGAACCCTGTTTCAAAGGTTGCCTACTTATCCTTGGCCATAAAGGAATCAGGTCAGTGTAGTTTTGGAAAGTTTGGTAGTTGGGACTACCAGGAATTGTGATTTCACTGTTGTTGCTGCTGCTACTGCTTGCTGACCTCCTTATTACACCAAAAGGAAAATCAAAGCTAAGCTAGCTATGCCTATCAACTATGAGTTACAAGATTCTTATCTATAATTCTCTTGACACTTGATCTTGAGTCTTAACTGATTTTGCTGTGGACTCCGATCTGAATCTTGATGCTCGCAAGTTGTAGTTGTTTTTTCTTTCCGCAGCATTGTGTCAAAATGACAGGCGGAGCTCGTGACTTCAATCAATTTTTGAGTAGTCTGTATCTCTGTTCACTTCGGCATTTTTGAATTCACTTTTTGTTCTTTTCTCTTCTTTTCTTTATTTTGGATTGAGACCCATCCCATCGGTCGTCTCGCATCCAGTGCCTTGAGGTCAAACCTGCTTAAGACACCAAAACAAACAAACGAATGGAATTTTTCTGCCCCAATTTTCACTAGGAAAATTTTCGTGAGTAAGTTGTGACACATATCTAAGCGATCACATCAAGATTGTGTATACTTGGGAAAGAAGCCAGGTTATGCCGGGAAATGGCCGGGTTATGCCGGAAAAGAAAAAGGTCCTCGGGTTATGCCGCGGATTGAAGGAAAAATGTTCCTTGGGCTATGCCAGGGAAGTCCAAAGGTTATGCCGGGATTGAAAGAAAAAGGCTCCCTGGGTTATGCCAGGGAGATCCACGGGTTATGCCGGGATTAAAGAAGAAGGTCCTTGGGTTATGCTAGGGAGGTCCACGGGTTATGCCGGGATTGAAAGAAAAAGGCTCCTTGGGTTATGCCAGGGAGGTCCACGGGTTATGCCGGGATTGAAAGAAAAAGGCTCCTTGGATTATGCCAGGGAGGTCCACGGGTTATGCCGGGATGGAAAGAAAAAATCTACTTGGGTTATGCTAGGGAGATCCACAAGTTATACCGAGATGGAAAGAAAAAAGCTCCTTGGGTTATGCCAGGGAGATCCACGGGTTATGCCGGGATGAAAAAAAAATCTCCTTGGATTATGCCAGGATTGAAGGAAAAAGGTTCCTTGGGTTATGCCAGGGAGATCCACGGGTTATGCCGGGATTGAAAGAAAAAGGCTCCCTGGGTTATGCCAGGGAGATCCGTTATGCCGGGATTGAAAGGAAAAAGGCTCCTTGGGTTATGCCAGGGAGATCCACGGGTTATGCCGGGATTGAAAGAAAAAAGCTCCTTGGGTTATGCCAGGGAGATCCACGGGTTATGCCGGGATTGAAACAAAAAGGCTCCTTGGGTTATGCCAGGGAGATCCACGGGTTATGCCCGGATTGAAAGAAAAAGGCTCCTTGGGTTTTGCCAGGAAGATCCCCGAGTTATGCCGGGATTGAGAGAAAAAGGCTCCTTGGATTATGCCAGGGAGATCCGCCGGTTATGCCGGGATTGAAAGGAAAAAGGCTCCTTGGGTTATGCCATGGAGATCCACAGGTTATGTCGGAATTGAAAGAAAAAGTCTCCTTAGGTTATGCCAGGGAGGTCCATGGGTTATGCCGGGATTGAAAGAAAAAAGCTCCTTGGTTTATGCCAGGGAGGTCCACGGGTTATGCCGGGATTGAAAGAAAAAGGCTCCTTGGGTTATGCCAGGGAGATCCACGGGTTATGCCGGGATATCTAGGGAATGGGACCCTTTGCGACCATGATTTTTTTTTCTTTTGGGATTTTCATTTTCACTTCTTCTTCTTCTTCTTCTTTTCTTTTCTTCTTATTTTTTTTTTAATTTAATAAAACGCATGCAGGAATTTTGGGGGGGAAACTTCCCTTTTTGGTCGGTTCCCTGTTGCAAAGCTGTTTCAGCGCTTGCATATTTCTTTTCTCTTTTGGGTTGCACCTGCTTTTTGCGTGGCTGCTTTGAATTACACCTGTTTTAACTTTCAAACAAAGAACGATTTGTTAGTTTGAAACGGTGGTTGGTTTTGTGGCCTTGATCATCTCAATTGATTGATCCCGGCCCAAATTTCCGTTGAGAACTTTGCTACTTGCTGGCCTTGAGGGTGAATCTCTTTTCAAACCGATAGGACTCAACTTTTAGGATTTTATGCTGACTCGCCCGTGTGGGCTCTGGCCTTTTCACTTTATTCTGCTCTTAGGACCTTTGTCTTTGACTTTCTTTCCTTTCCAATATCTTTGCTTTGAAAGCATCAACCACCATGGCCAGTCGGGATTGGTCTGACGCACCCGCTGAGGCTGGGTATTTTCTTTGGCTTTTGCCAGGCGAAGCCCTATAAAACCAGTCCTGCCACTTTTTCTTTGTAATAGTCTCGAAATCAGAGTTAAACCGAAAGGGATTCGGAGAAGAAGTATACAAAAGTCAAGCATATGAGTTTAAAGAGAGGCGTACCTTTTGGGGGAAAAGAAGGACTTATCTAGGGGTGCATGCTGACTTCAAATGGACATGACATGCTTCTTAGACTGGATGCCCGAACCACACAAACTTTTCAGCTTCTAGTGAACCCATTGATCTGTATTTAAAAACCAGGGAACCTTGCCAGGACTCTTTTAGTGGTGAGATGTCTTTTTTTGGCCAACAACGTCCTTTGCGGGTTTTCGCTAATCGACCTCTCTCATTTCTCTTCTCACCGTCGCCTTATGGTGCCCGAAGGTTTTCACCGATAAGACTCTCTCATTTTATTTCTCTCAATCAAATTTCAGCAATGTTGTTTTCAATTTCCATGCCTTTGCCAATTGATCAGAAGGACTTGGACAAGGTTCTGGGTAAAAGAATTTTGGACGGAAGTACAACTTTGGAACTTTGTGACTGAACCCCAGCGAGAGGCTGCCTACGTATCCTTTTGGAATCAAGTCAAACATAGTTCAGGGAAATAATTTTTGTTTTTGTTTTTGTTTTTGTTTTGTTTTTCTTTTCTTTTCTTTTCTTTTCTTTTCTTTTTTCTTTTTCTTTTCTTTTCTTTTTCTTTTCTTTTCTTTTTCTTTTTCTTTTCTTTTCTTTTCTTATTCTTTTTTTTTATGGTACTTCCGGGTTCCAAAGAGGGTGACCAAAGAAGAGTAACCGGCTCAAAGGGGTTACGAAGGATTGATAGTGTTTCGGTAGTGGGAAAGAAAGCCTTCGTCATCTTAATTACACAAAAGACATCACCGCAGGAGGCCTAGATATAGTACCTTTTTACTGCATCTGTATTGACTGCTGCTTCAGGATCATTTCCTTCGATGTCTTCCAGATACAGTACTCCTCTTGGCAATATCTTCCGGATTATGTATGGACCCTTCCAATTAGGAGCGAATTTTCCTTTTGCTTCCTGGTGATGAGGAAGAATATGTCTTAACACGAGTTGTCCCACTTCAAAATTCCTGGGACGCACTTTCTTGTTATAAGTGCGGGCCATTCTTTGTTGGTATAACTGCCCGTGACAAATTGCGGCCATTCATTTTTCATCAATTAACAACAACTGCTCCAGCCGAGTTTTGACCCACTCGCTGTCCTTAATTTCTAATTCAACGATTATTCAGAGTGAAGGAATTTCTACCTCTGCAGGTGTAACAGCCTCAGTTCCATAGACCAACAAGTATGGGGTTGCTCTGACCGATGTACGCACTGTGGTACGATATCCAAGTAATGTAAAAGGCAGTTTTTCATGCCATTGCCTGGAGCCCTAAATCATCTTTCTCAAAATCTTCTTGATGTTCTTGTTTGCTGCTTCGACGGAACTATTAGCTTTGGGCCGGTAGGGAGTAGAGTTTCTATGCGTTATCTTGAATTGTTCACATACCTCTCCCATCAAACGACTATTCAAGTTCGTAGCATTGTCGGTAATGATAGTTGAAGGAATGCCAAGTGGCAAATAAGATTAGAATGCACAAAGTCTACCATAGCTTTCTTGGTGACTGACTTAAGAGTGATGGCTTCAACCCACTTCGTGAATTAGTCAATAGCAACCAGCATGAATCTATGTCCATTTGAGGCTTTTGGCTCGATTGGTCCAATGACGTCCATGCCCCAAGCAACGAATGGACAGGGTGCTGACATAGGATGCAGTTCAGTTGGTGGTGCATGAATCAAATCACCGTGCACCTGACACTGATGGCACTTCCGGATAAAGCTGAAGCAATCCTTCTCCATGGTTATCCAATAATATCCTGTCCGACAGATTTTCTTTGCCAAAACATACCCATTCATATGAGGTCCGCACACTCCTGCGTGTACTTTGTGCATAATTCTTCTGGCTTCCTCGGCGTCAACACATCTCAACAAGTTGAGGTCCGGGGTCCTTTTATACTAGACATCACCACTCAAAAAGAAACCACTCGCATGCCGTCTGATGGTTCTCTTCTGATCTCCAGTAGCTTTCTCAGGGTATTCTTGCATTTTCAAAAACCTTTTAATGTCATGGTACCACGGCTGGATGGATGGCTCTGCCTCAACCGTGTTACAATAACCATGTTTTTCCTTGATTTGGATCTCCAGAGGATCAATATGGGCATTGCCTGGGTAAGGCAAAACATCGAAGCCAGAGTGGCAAGGGCATCAGCTAATTCATTGTGACACCGAGGAATGTACCTGAATTCTATCGACTTGAACCGTTTACTGAGATCTTCCACATGTTGCCGATAGGGAATGAGCTTAACATCTCGAGTCTCCCACTCTCCCTGGGCTTGCCGGATAATCAGATCAGAATCCCCCATGATTAATAACTCTTCGACGTCTTGGTCAATTGCCATGTTTATGCCCATGATGCAGGCCTCACACTCAGCAGTATTGTTCGTGCAGAAGAATCGAAGCCTGGCTGTAGCCGGGTAATGCTGACCAGTGGGTGAGATCAAGATTGCCCCAATTCCTACACCTCTAGCATTTACTGCTCCGTCAAAGAACATTTTCCAAGCACGAGTGTCTTCAGAGATTGCTTCTATTGAATTTACCTCCTCATCTGGGAAGTATGTGCTCAACGGTTGGTATTCCTCGTCAACCGGGTTTTAAGCCAAATGTTCTGCCAACGCCTAGGCTTTAATTGCCTTGCGAGTAACATAGACTATGTCAAATTCAGTAAGCAAGATTTGCCATTTTGCTAGTCTCCTAGTGTGCATCGGTTTCTGGAATATGTACTTTAAAGATCCAACCTGGTTATGAGGTAGGTAGTGTGGGCTTGAAGATGATGTCTCAACTTTTGAGCGACCCACATCAAATCACATCACGTTCTCTCTAACAGAGTGTATTTAGCTTCATAACTGGTGAATTTCTTGCTCAAGTAATAGATTGCCTGCTCTTTCTTTCCAGTTACATCGTGCTGCTCGAGGACACAGCCAAAAGAATTTTCCAATACTGTTAGATACAAGAAAAGAGGTCTCCCTGGCTCTGGTGGGACCATGACTGGAGGATTTGACAGATATTCTTTGATCTTGTCAAAAGATTCTTGACATTCATCCGTCCACTTGACTGCTGCATCTTTCTTCAACAGTTTGAATATGGGCTCACATGTGGAAGTTAATTGTGCAATGAACCGGCTGATATAGTTTAATCTTCCCAACAAACTCATCACGTCCTTCTTAGTTCTTGGAGGAGGCAAATCCCGGATAGACTTTATCTTTGTTGGATCTAACTCGATACCTCTCCTGATAACTATGAAGCCCATAAGTTTGCCCGACGGAACCCCAAATGCACATTTAGTCGGGTTTAGCTTTATATCTACTTGCGCAATCGTTCAAAGAACTTTCTCAAATCTCGAACGTGGTCATCCTGAGTTCGGGACTTGATGATTACGTCGTCCACATACACCTCTATCTCCTGATGCATCATATCATGGAAAATGGCGGTCATGGCCCTCATATAGGTCGCTCCAGCATTCTTCAGCCCAAATGGCATAACCCTGTAATAGTATGTACCACAGGGTATGGTGAAGGCCATTTTCTCTGCATCTTCTTCATCCATCAACACCTGGTGATATCCTGCGTAACAATCCACGAAGGACTGTATCTCATGTTTGGCGCAGTTATCAACAAAGATGTGGATGTTAGGCAAAGGAAAGTTGTCTTTGAGACTTGCCTTATTCAAATCTCGGTAGTCCACACACACTCGGGTCTTCCCATCTTTCTTCGGAACTGGGACTACATTGGCCAACCATGTAGTGTACCGAACTACTCGGATTACCCCGGCTTTCAACTGTTTCGTGATTTCTTCTTTGATTTTATCACTGATGTCAGTTTTGAACTTTCTTTGTTTTTGCTGTACCGGAGGGTAATCGGGGTAAGTTGGCAATTTGTGTACCACTAAATCAACACTCAGCCCTGGCATGTCGTCATACGACCAAGCCAATACATCTTTAAACTCAAACTGGAGTTGGATTATTGCATCTCGGGTTTTCTTATTTGTGTGAATACTTATCTTGATTTCCTGGATTTCCTCAGAAGTTCCCAAGTTAACCGGTTCAGTGTCATTCAAATTTGGCTTAGGTTTGTTCTCAAATTTTTTTAGTTCTCAATTTATTTCCCTAAAAGCCTCTTCTTCATTATATTCCGGTTCTTGGTGCATTATTTCACAATTAGACAGCGTGTTTGGATCTGGGCCTAAAGTCCGCAAGCATGTCATGTTATTTAAAGCCGCATTATTATAACTGAAAACAAGAGATGAAAGAGAAAAATAAAGAAAAATCAAAAAAATAAAGAGAAAAACGAACGATGAAATATTGATTTCATTTCTTGGAATTTGGGAAGATAACAGGGTATACATTGGGAATTTACAAACAAGAAACTAAAAGAAACATCCGAGTTACACCCTGGAATAACTCGGGATGCGGAAAAAGTAGCAGGACAAGTCTACCGGGACTCCCGCCTGATCGAAAATGGCGTAGCCTTCCAATTTTAAAGCTTGGTGCTTGGTCCCATGTACAACACCTCAGCAGTGCTAGTGCCCTCTTCTGGCTGAACCATGTGGGTTTCGTAGAGTACTTTTCTCATTGCCCCATATATCTCTTCAATTTCTTCGGCTGTGAAACCTCATCGTCTTCCACTTCACTGTACTTAGGTTTGACAAAGGTCTCATACAGATGTGGCAATGGCTGTGGTAAGACCCATCCTTCCTTCTTTCTCTCATCTGCCCATTTTACATCGTCTGGGGTAGGGTGGAAACCTATCCCGAAGAACTTTTCAATCATAGGCAAAGTCACCAGCTCCGATATGCCCTGCAGAGACTTTCCAAGTCCTTTTCTCGTCTTGAAACCATGTTTGATCATCTCCTTTGCCACCATAATCGAGGCATTGGACAAGAAAGGTTGAGGGTAGGGGCTTCCTTCTTCATGCTGATCCGCCATCACAACTTCAGATGCTTGGTAGACTATGTGTTCACTGCCCTCCCAGGCTTCTAAGCATGGGACGGATGGGTCCCGATAGATCGACTGTTCATATTCTCCGTGAACCACAATTTCCCGATCCTCATATTCGAATTTTACCATTTGGTGGAGAGTGGAAGGCAAGGCTCTAGCGGCATGAATCCAAGGCCTTCCCAGAAGAAAATTATAAGATGTATCCATATCCAGCACCTGGAATGTCACCTCGAAATTCACCGATCCGATGGTCAAGATTAAGTTGATTTCCCTGATGGTATCTCTTTTGATGTCGTCAAAGGCTCTCACACCAACATTGTTGGGATGAATTCTTCCGGTCCCAATTTTCATATGTTGCAGTGTGGAGAGTGGGCAAATATCGACACCCGAACCTCCATCTACCATGACTCACTTAACATAATATCCTTCACACTTGATAGTCAGGTGCAAGTCCTTGTTGGGAGCAGCTCCCTGTGAGCACGTGATTTTTGCCCTAAGCAATTTAGTCCAAAAGTTTCAAATGAAATAATTTTACAATTTAATTGTGAATTTTGTTGAATTTCGTGTTAATTGTTTGCATTTTTATTCATATGAAAATACAAAAATATGCACTTGTATTTAGGGATTTAATTTTATTTTAGTAATAATTAGGTATTAATTTGTTTTGGAACAAACTTAAAAGAAAATCACAAAAAAATAGTTTCTTGGCACTTTGTTGTTGCATTTATCTTTAAATAGTATTTCCTTTAAATAATTTTAGAATTTAGATAATTTAATTCTAAATTAGGGCTTTGGTTTAGTATTTTAATAAAATAAGAAAATATAAAATATATATATATATATATATACAAAAATGAAAAAAAATAAAATTGAATAAAGAGAAAATGAAAAGGAATTTATTAAAACTGATGGGTTGCCCAGTTGGGCCATTTTTAAAATCATTTTACTTGGCCCAAACCTGCATACACCCATTTCCCCAAGCCCAAGTCTTTCCCCACCCGGCCTGTCCCTCCCCTAGAACCAAACGACACCGTTTTACCAAGGGAAATCCTGGCCATCAATTGCTTCCCATCCAACGGCTCCCGTTGAGTTCCCCATTTTTAATAAAAATGTCTGAAAAATAACTAAACATCAGAGACATCTTCATCTTCATCGTACCTCTCTCGCCTCCGGCGGCGGCCGGCGTCTGTTCAATCCCAAATTCACACCATAGCCTCACCTTCCCTTCCTCTTCCCACCCCTGTGCTTAGTTTCCCTCAAATCTTAACTTAACTCCTCGAACATGCACCATTTTCTTCGTCGGAACCCTACCGCCGGCGAACACCACCTACGCCAATAGCCACCAAAATAACACCCCAGCTTCCTCATGAGACCCACTTCCCATTCCTACTGGTGGTTTCCTTCGAATATTGCCGGAAAGCCAAATATCAAATTGAAGTTTTCCGGCCAAGACTCAAAGTATGCCAAAAATCCCCAAAATAACACCATGGACTCCTATTCCCCTCCTCTATCCTAATCTACCAAGCTTTTCCTTCGAATCTGGCTGGAACTCGTCAAATTTCAAATCAAAGTTTTCCGGCCAAAAACCCTAACCCAATTCTTCGGGATTCCTGATCGTAGTATCCCAAATAGCGTGTTTTCTTTGGAAAAACATACCATTTGGGATGTTACGAATCATGAATCCTGGAGGATTCCGACGTTTTGGTCAGCCGGAGTTCTGTCCTAGTGAGTCACCTTTTCCCCTTTAATTTCATTTGTTCTTTTTATGATTTTGTTTGTTGTTTTTATTTTTTGGTTTTACTTGCTAAAAAATTAGGTTAATCAATCATGTATGTTTTTAATTTCTTCTTGATCAGTGTTTGCATTGCTTTAAATTCAATAATAATCTGATGATCTTTAGTTTGGGTTTATTTTTAGTTTGATTGCCTTTATGTTCTGTTATTCTAAGTAAATTGCATTTCAATTGGTAGTTAGTTTAATTAGGTTTATCCTTTCACATAAAAGTAGACTTGGAGGTTTGTTTGAGATTGAATTCAATGGGTATGAATAGTTTGTTTAAATTTTCTGACGTCAGTTTGGTTTAGTAGTTTAGTTCTTGGTTAAGTCGTTTTAATTCTTCCTTAATCAGTTTTATTTTGGTTTGGTCTAGTCTAATCTGATCATTAGTGTTTAGTAAATAATCAGTACTGCTTTAGTTCCATATTTAGCTTCAATTAGTTTGTATTGGTTAGCTTAGCTGATTTGGTTATGAGTGATATTGGTTAATTAGGTAAATGGAAATAAAACACAGGATAGTAAGTTCAGGGGGTCAAGGGTAGGTCTGGCAGTAATTTTGAGGGGTAACAGGGGTAATTTGGGCATAGGAAAAGGGTAGGTTTATTAAAAACAGTAAATGTCAAAAGGAGGTAAGGGTAGTATAGGAATTATAATGGGTATGGAATCACCTAGAAGGGGCTTTAGTGTAGATGTCAATATAATAAGTGTAGTAACTTGTAGTACAAGTCAGAAATATAAGGGACTAAATAAGTAAATAAAATAAGGACTAAGGGGTAAACAAAATCTGAAGTGATACCCTGAATTTGGCTTATAAATAGGCATTCACTTGCCTTGAACAAGGGGTTTTTTTTGGGGAGAGTCCTAAAAAATCTGTCCTTCTAGAGTTCCTTTTCAATTTCCAGACTTCAATTTTGAGTTTAAACCTTTACAAAAATACAAAAACAGTGGAAAATTACCAAAAATCAAAGAATACTGTGTTGGTCCAGTCCTTTTAGCTTAACTTCGATCCTTGAAGGTTAATTTGCATTCCTAAGTTTATTTACTGGCCATTGAAGATTTCAGAAGTGTGCTTGTTGATTTTGGATAGCCTTGGGGTTTAATTAGTTCATTTTGGACACCATGGGATGCTGAATTGCTGAGATATTTTACTGGTTTTCCTGGGAATCTATTTTTGTTTCGAAATCACTCCATTGTTACTGTGTTTGACTGGTTGAACTCCAGTACTTGTTACTGCTGCTAACCTTCTCCTTTTCCTATTCTCACTTCGAATCCCAGGTACATTGTATGAATTCTCTTTGGTGTAACTTCGAGTTTGAAGAGAAATGCAGCTGAATTCCTGATCCATGTTCATTTACTTGCGGTTTTTTTTTATAAACAATCCATGGGTATATATTTGCTTAGTTTAGTCGATTTATGTTAGCTTGGACTATTGATTAAGACATTGTTTTGTTAATTTGGACTGTATGAATTCATAATGGACTGAGGATTGTCAGATATGCATGTTTCAATTTGAGTTATCAAGTGTGTATTCATGTGCTTAGAAATGAATAGATTTTTAATTGTTAAGTACTGGTTGTTATTAATTAGGAAGAGTTCACGTGAGTGGTAATCAGTTTCGTATCCAATGGCTAGTCAGTACTTGTATTGTGAATATATGATCCTACGATTCAGAATTCAATTTTCACTAATCACATATAGTTTTCTGTAGAAAATCAGGAAATGTGTAAATAGCTGAATTAAAACTGCCTTGTTAAGTTGAATTATCAGTAGTAATTGTTTAGGTTGAATTCACGTAATTAAATGGATTCGAATCTCAGAATGCCTACTGATTGAAGCGAAATAAGACTTGCCCAATGAATATGTCTTAATGGGCTCAACTGCCAGGCCCAAATGATTGCCTGCAATCACACTTTTCAGCCCAAATTCATGACTGGCCTGTTCTTCGGGCGAACCTGCCCATATCTTTGTAATAAGGTTCACATGCAAGACCCAAAAATGATAAGGGTCAGATTTCATGAGGGCACATGGGCCCAAAGACAATAATTCTTAAACAATTTCTAGGGGGCTTCTCTTTTTATTTTAGACACAAATTAAGTAGGGAATCGTAGTTACTTTTAGGGTGGCTTTAAAATAAAATGAGACGAGCCTCACCCAAAAATACAAATTGTGGGGCCCTCAATAAATGCTATATAAATACTTAGAGTTTGGGAGGACCGTTTACCAAATTTCATGGTCTTCTCCAAAGATAATAAATACGTAGTTGCTTTAGGTACGTATTTTAATAATATTACCTTCCCAAATAATGTGACCCAAATCCAAATCTCAACGAAGTTGAAATGTGTCGGCAATCACGGGTGCACTGGTGCGACGAGGTTCGAGATGCATTTTCACGACGTTGCAATTCTTATTAAAAAATAAAATAAAAGCGGTTACTAATAAAAGGCACATAGGTAGAACATGCATTGAAATCAGATAAAATCAAATACAACAGTTGAGCGACCATGCTAGAACCACGGAATCCGAGAATGCGTAACACCTTCTCCCGGGTTAATAGAATTCCTTATTCGGATTTCTGGTTCGCAAATTGTAACAGAGTCATATTTTTCCTCGGTTCGGGATTAAAATCGGTGACTTGGGACACCATTAATCTCCCAAGTGGCGACTCTGAATAATTATTAACCAAAGACCGTTCTGATTGTCCTTTAATTGGAAAAACTCCTTTACACCCTCGCGGGTGTAGCGTAAAAAGGAGGTATGACAGCTCTGGCGACTCTGCTGGGGAAAAAAACGCAGAACTTAGGTTCAGGGTTCAGAATTCGAGCTCAGAATAATTGTTGTATTTGGTTATATCTTATTTTTCTACATGTTTTCATGCTTATTGGGCTAAATGCTTACCGCTTTGATATTATTTGAACTGTATATAAACTGTGCCGAAACCCTTCTCTTCTCACCTCTGGGGAAGTGCTTACTGGTTGAGACTCCCTATTCTGTTAGTTTCATACCTTGAAATAAGAAAGAGGCCGGACAAGTTACTAGCCGGACGATCCCGCAGGTCCCCGGTACGTAGCCCCCTCCTCGACTCGAGTTGTTCGCTCGGGTACACAGTCTAGAATATATACCCAGGATTTGAACCTAGAATAACTTGACTTCATGTCGGATCCCTAGTAGGAACGCTTATTTGCATCACGTGCATATGACTTAGGGGACTCAACACAGGGGTTGGGTCCGTCTAGGACAGGTAACCAGAAATGAAACGACCACCATGATGCATTTTACGTGTTGCATTTATTTGTCTCGGGCCCGCATGCTGACCGGCTTTTGAACATCGAGAATATTGTGAAATTGAGAAAAAAAGAAAAAGAGAGAAATAGCAGTGTAAAGAATTACTTGTTTAGTTTTAGAAAAACCAATGCCCAAATGCTGTCGAAACTCTGCCGAAATTTCGAAAAAAAAATGAAAAATGAAAAATGGAAATGTTTTGTTTTTAATAGTTTGTTTTACTAAAAGCAAAGGAAAAATAAGTGAAAATTTTTTTATTTTTGGAAATTGTTTGCCGAAAAAGAAAAAGAGTCTTTGTTTTAGTTTGGAAAAAAATAGGTTGTTTTATTGTTTGTTTAAAATATAAAAAAAAATAAAAAAAATAAAAAAAGAGAGTCGTTATTTTGTCTTGTTTTCAAAAAATGAAAAAAAATAATAATTTGTTTTGCCAATAAAAATGAAAATGAAAAATTTTTGCTTTGAAAATAGTTTTGCAATTTGATAGAAATGAAAAAAAGGGGGTCTGTTTTAAAATAGTTTGTTAATTTGCCAGAACTACGCTGGTTTGATTCTCACCGGATGTGAGATACGTAGGCAACCCTCATCGGATCCAACCATCCCTTTTGCAAAAATAGCCAAAAAATGTCAAATTTTAAATTTTGTTATAAATAAGTCGGGTGATGTCATTCTTATTTAAAATAAGCCGAAAGTCCTTCAAAGGGACGCCGGAAGACCGTTTTGCAAGAACAGCCACCCTGAGTCAATTAAAAAATATATAAATTGGCAAACACAGCCTTAAAACCTTTTCCTTGAAATGCTGAAAGGCCGTATCAAAAAAATTGGGCTTTATTTTGGAAATTAGAATTGAAAAAAATATATATAGTGTCTTTTTCTTTTAGGTCATAAATAAGTGATTAAATCACCTTAATAAATGTGCAGGATGAGCACGACTCAAAATGAACCTTTCTCAATCATGAA
>MU784301.1:5367-74269 GCA_026770625.1 Nicotiana glauca | reverse complement strand
TAAATATTAAATAACGCAGATTATAACAAGCAACAAAAAGCTTCATTAGTTGCGCATAGGGGTGTACATGAACCAGTTTGGTTCGATTTTTATTAAAACCAAATCGAAAAAAATTAAATATACATTACTGCTCGAATAATAATTGATAGTACGAAAAAAAAAAGGAAAGGCTCCAAGGGACTAGACGACCAAACAATTCTACCTTGAATCCTTGCGATCACACTCTAACTCTGTCTGAGTCCTGTATTTTCAATACCTGCCTCTGTACAAAAAATGTATAGAAGAGTAGTATGAGTACACAACAGCGGTACCTAGTAACTATCAAGACTAACCTCGGTGGAGTAGTGACGAGGTACAGTCAAGACACTCACTAGTCTATTAACTTGTGCAATATAACGTACAAAAATAATAGGAAACAAATAATAATGATGGCAAAAATAATCAACCAGTAATTTAAACAGCAGGATAACAAGAATACCATAAATATTGCTCAACAAATAATGAATACAAGTGCAACCAATTAATCAAGTCTTTCAAATATAAATCTTTAGGATATAATACTTTCCAATAAATATATTTTGAACATACTTCCTTTATATAGTTATTTTTCTAATTCTTTCAAACAAATATCTTCCCGAATATAATTCTTCCAAATAAATATCTTTCGAATAATAATTCTTTCAAATAATATTTTTTCGAATATAATTCTTTCAAATACAAGTCACCACGTGACACCTTATTTCAAATCATAAAACACGGGTCTCAACCCATTTTCATATTTCTATAGTACCTCGTGCCAATATTTTTATCACAACTGCATGGATAACTCACGTGCCAATATCGTCATCATTTACTCACGGCACGTCGTGCTCATATTTCATATCACAATTGCACGGAAAATTACGTGCCAATATCATTTTAATTATATAATCACGGCACCTCGTGCCCATATTTCATATCATAATTGCATGGACAATTCGCATGCCAATAATAAATTCATCCTATTTCCCCGGCACCTCGTGCCCATATCATAATCCGCCCGACAATATTCACAAGCTCATAATTTCAACATATATCTGATTATTATCAAATTTACTGAATATATGAAATAAATTGCACAATATGTAAAAGAACTCACAACGGATTCACAATACAACATAAATATTACCAGCACAATATCCCCTCATCATCACATAACAAGTAACAATATAATACGCTACATCATCACATATCATCCCTGACAATAGCCACCATTTTCTATCCTATAGCACCCTTATCACTCCTATAATAGCTTCCCTTATCACTCTGTATAATAGCCTCCATTATCGCACCGTACAATAGCTTCGCTTATTGCTCTGTAATAGCCACCCTTATCACTCCAACCAGATAATATCCCAACATACATAACCACAATGAAATGCTACCCTTATACCCACATAATATCAACAATGGAATGCCACCCTTATGTACTCATAATAATAACTCAAATTATACAATAATTTACATAGAATATTATCACAACAACACCATACGATAATTCATATCACAAATTGTTCGTAGGCCACAATTTTAAAGATACAACAAAATCAATTAATTTCACGACGAAAAGCCCAAGGCTCCACACAACGTATATAAAACCTCAAAACAAGCAATAAGGATGAAAAAATAATTCATCACAACACCTTATTTAATCCAATTTTTTTATAATTATATTAATGCCTCTTCTTACCTTATTTAATTAATTATTTGTGGATGAAAAATCCATAATAAAATTATTTCTAGGAAATATCAAATCATCAAACACATGGAATTCACATAAAAATCCAATTAGCAATCACACCAATTATCATATAAATACAAACTCGACAAACAAAGAATGAGGCATGACAATCAAGGATTTATTAAGTGTCAACTATTTTCAAATAAATACATACGAGTGTGTACGAATTTTAACCGATACAATTTGCACATATAAACCAAGTACGTACTCGTCACCTCACGTACATGATTTCTAATCATACAATTTTCACATAAGACTCAATGCCTAAGGGAAAATCCCTCCACACAAGGTTAGGCAAGATACTTGCCTTTTTGGAGTTAGGCCGATACTCCAAAATCACCTCTTTACTTGAATTGACCTCCGGATAGCGCAAATATATCCAGATTAATTGTATAACTTCATTAAAATTCATCGAAAAATAATTTCGGATAATAAAACATTGATTTAAAATTTTATTCTAAAAAGTCAACCAAAAGTCAATGCGGGACCTGCCTCTAGGAAGCCGGCATGATTTTTACAAAATTCGAACACCCATTCCGATACGAGTTCAACCATACCAATTTTATTAAATTTCGATAACAATTTGACCTCCAAATCTTAAATTTTTATTTTTGGAAGATTTTAAAAAAAATTCCAATTTCTTACACCTAAATCTGAAATAATTGATGAATATGGACATGGATTTCTGAACTATAATCACTTTCAGATATAAATACTTACCCAAGTCGAAGTCGTGAAAATTCCCTTTGGAATCGTCCAAATTCGAGATTCAAAACTCAAAAATAAGTAAAAATGACTAATTCTCAAGAATCTGTCCAAGCAAGTTGCATTTGCATTTGAGACATAAATCGCATTTGACACATGCAATTTAGCCTCTGTCCCAGACAAAAAAACCAGCATTACCAGTCTTCGGTAAATTGATCATAACTTTTTGTACAAATATTCAAATGATGAACGGTTTAACTTTCTGGAAACTAGACACCAAGAGCTATAATTTTCATTTATTGCTCATTACCCATATCCTTATATGGGGATATATAAGATCCCTAATTTAGCCCCGTGAAACAGAAATTTCTAGAGATTTCAAAACTCTTTCGAGACAGCTTGTAGTTTATTAACCATATCTTTTTGTACACAACTCAAAATGATAAATAATTTAAATTTCTAAAAACTAGATACAAAGGGTTACAACTTTTATTTTTGGATTATCTCCAAATTCTTTATAGATTGCGAGATATAAGCTTCCAAAATCCCAATCGAAGATGGCAAAATGATTGGTTTTTGGTCCTTATGTTGCTGCCCAGTTTCGCACCTGCGGTAGATTTATCGCGCTTGTGAGCTCGCTTCTATGAACACTATTCTTGCTTTTGCACTGCCTCCATTTCTGCGATCACTATTCACGCACCTGCGATGTCTCAGGTGCAACAAAAATTGTGTTTATGCGATAAATAACTAAGCTGCCAGCTTCAGCGTTCTTCAGTGATCGCACCTACGATGTCGCATGTGCGCAAAAAAAATGACTGCTACTGTGAGCTCTAGCCAGCCTTTTCCTGGGTCACTTTTGCGATGGTGTTATCATTGCTGCGAGGTCGCTGCTACGATCAGGTTTTCGCAGAAGCGGAAAATTAGCTGCTGCCCAAACACAACAACAAATTCCAGCAACATCCATGTCCAAAAATCATCTCCGTTGACCTTTCGAAATCCACCCGAGGCCCTCGGTACTTTAACCAACTATGAAAACATGTCCCAAAATACAATACAAACTTAGTCGAGGCTTTAAATCACGTCAAACAACGCCGAAATTAGGAATCGCGCATCAAATTGAATTATGAGTTTTCAAATTTTCCAACTTCTATATTTTGCACCAAAAGGTATCAAATCAATCCGGAATAATTTTAAATTTTGCACACGAATCATAAATAACATAATGGAGTTGTTCCAATTTTTATAGTCGGATTCCGATACCGATATCAAAAAGTCAACTATTGGTCAAACTTTTCAAAAATCTTCTATTTTCCAACTTTCGACAAAATGCACTGAATTGTCCTACGGACTTCAAAATCCAAATCTGAACATGCTCTTAAGTCCAAAATCATCATACAAAACTATTGGAATAATCAAAATTTCATTCCTGAGTTGTTTGCTCAAAAGTCAAATCTCCGGTCAAACTTTAAAAATCTTTAGCCTTAGATTTCTATATTCCGTTAAGAAAATGCTAGTTTATGTTTAGTCAACAATGGCATGACAACTGAAAAAGTTGGTCGAAAGAGTTGGTGTGGATGCTAGGAGGAAGCTTCCTCATTTGATGTCACTCATGATATCAAGAGGAGGTAGTTTGATGTCACCATGATATCAAGAGGATGTCTTTACCTTTATAAATAGATGCACTCCTTCATTTGTAGAAATCATCCCAAAAATAATACAATACATCATAGTGAATAGAGAATTAAGAGAGAAATTCTCTTAAGTGTATTTGGAAAATCTCCCCTTCCTTTGTTAATAATAAAAGGCAACTGTTCTCTGGTGGACATAGGATTAATTTGATCCGAACCACGTTAAATTTTGTGTTCTTTCTTTATCGGTATTAGGGCTGCTTATCGAGCGGATTGGGCGGTATTTACTCTTAACGGTTTGTCTTAACGGTTATCGGCTTTTAAATGTATTAATCCATTAGCCACCCGATAAGATATCGGTCAAATTGGTATCGGTTTAGCTCTTATCGGGCGGTTTATCGGCCTAGAATACATATTCACAAATCAAAATTATCCTCAACTAGGTACTATCATACTGAAGTCATTCAAATCTCAAATGTTTATCCAACGATTTTCATCTTTTGGTTCACTTCAAAGCAACTTACTTCAAAATAATAGTTCCTTCTAGCTAATTGTACCAACAGTATATTTCTAGAATTTGTGGCAATGGAATATGTAATTTAGACAGAAGCAAGACGAATGCTTCTTGCACATGTTTGCCAGGGACTTCTAAGGTGGGAAATGATGTCTCATGTTCAGGAAATTCTTCAGCTACAGGGAAATGTGGACCTCGGCATGAAAACTTGATGTCTCAGTTCAAGATTTCTACTGTTCAGAAAACAAATTATTATTTCTCAGAATCATCTGTCATAGGAAATTGTAGTGATAAAGGGACTGTGTCCAAATGTGGTGATGCTTGCTTATCAATTTGTGACTGTGTTGCTTTTGTTTATGGTCTTAGTGAGGAGAAGGCTTACTATTGGTTACTCAGGAGCATGGAATTTGATGGATTTAAGGATCCTATTTTAACTTTATTTGTGAAGGTTGAGGCCAATGCCTCGGCGTCTGGAGCAAGCGGTACGCACGAGAAGGTTTTGTGAAGTTTTACGCACGAGAAGGTTTTGGTACTTCCTATAGTCCTGAGCATGGAAGTTCTTATTGGCCTGCTCGGTTGTTTGTTATATATTAATATATTCCAGCACACTAAAATTTTCCAACTTAGAGAATAGACTATAGAGTATAGACTATAGAGACAAAGACGGGTTTGTTTTTTATTATTCAAGTTCAAGGGTTTTTGTTTTTTATATTTCATATATATGAATAAAAATAAATTATATATATATATATATATATATATATTTATATTATTATTTATATTCTTAACTGGTTAACGGATTATCCGTTAAGAAAATTGAATAATCTGCCCCCAAACCGATACCGTTAATAAAAAAATTTCAATCTGTTCCCCATCCGTTAAGCCGTTAAGACGTTACCAGTAAGCCATTAAGCTTCAGTTCGGTTCGGTTTTTGGTTTCGGATCGGTTTTGAACACCCCTAATATATATCAGAGCTGCAGGATTCTTTAACGATTTGAGGAGGAAGAACAAGCAAAGATGAGTTCCATGAAGTTTGAAATCGATAGATTCAATGGACGCAACAACTTCAATATCTGGCAGATCCAGATAATGGCATTACTGCGGAGGGAAGGTTCAATCCATGCTATTAATGGAAAGTATCCTAAGGATATATCAGCTCCCGATAAGGAGAAGATTGAAGGGGATGCATTGAGTGCAATCAACTATCCATTGCACCTAATGTGCTTTGTGAAGTAAGTACGGGTACCGAATATACGGCCAAACAGTTATGGAAAAATCTAGAAGGGTCATACCAAGACCGATCGGTGACAACAAGGATGTTGTTACAACGGCGTATTCCCACATTTAATATGGGGTCAGGTACTTCGTTACAAGATTATTTAGGTATGTTAAATAAACTTGTCATGTACTTACAGATTGTAGGAATTAAAAAGGATGAGGAAACATTTGCATGTGCTTTGCTATTTTCATTGACTTAAGGATATCGTGATATTGAGAATTCAATGATGTATAGCAAGGATCCTATCAAGCTTGAACAAATGCGGCATGCACTTAACTATAGTGATATGCTGAGACACATTGAAGGAGATAGAGATGACCATGCAAGTGGGCTCTTTGTGAGAGGCCGGACTAGCCAACAGGGAAAGAGCAAATCAAAGCACAGATTAAAGTCTCATGTGAAGAATAAGAATACGAAGTGTTGGGGTTGTGGAAAGAAGGGGCACTTTGAATGAGATTGCCCAATATTAAAGTCCAAGAAAAAGACGAGTGCATCTACAGTTGAACAGGTACATGATTCTGATAATGATTATGTACTAACAGCATTGTGTAACAATAGTAGTTATGGAAACAAATGGGTGTTAGACTCTACTTTTGCTATGCATATGACGTTCCGAAAAGACTGGTTTAGCAGCTGTGAGAAGAGTGAAGGAACCGTAGTAATGGGAAATAATACAACTTGTGCAATAGTTGGTATTGGCTCAGTTCGGGTTCACTGCCATAATGGAGTCATGAGGACTATTACACAAGTCCATCACGTTCGTGATCCGAAGAAGAATTTGATCTCACTGGGTAATCTAGATGAACAAGGTGACAGGTACATGAGCAAAGCAGGAACTATAAAGGTGACTAAAGGTTCTTTAGTCATGCTGAAAGGAAAGCTGGAGAACGGCCTTTACACATTGGTCGGAAGCACCATTGTTGGATATGCAAATGCATCTATAGTGCAGTTATCTAATCATGACAAGGCAAGATTATGGCACATGAGATTGGGTCATATGAGCGCATGTGGACTGGAGATGTTGAGAAATCTTAACCTTTTGGAAGGTGAGAAGATCATCACATTGTACTTTTGTGAGCACTGCATTCTAGGGAAGCAAAAGAAGGTTAGCTTCAGTATTGGCAAACACAAGACAAGAGGAGTGCTAGACTACATCTATTCACATTTATGGGGTCCCTCAAAACTTCCATCAAATGGCGGAAAGAGGTATCTTCTCACTTTTATTGATGATTTTCATGAAAGGCTTGGGTGCATTTTTTGAAGGCAAAAAGTGATGCTTTTGAAGAATTTAAAGAGTGGAAGATTTTGGTTGAAAATAAAATGGAGCGAAAAATCAAGTATCTTCGCACAGACAATGGCCTGGAGTTTTGCAATGAAGAATTTAATGAATTCTGGAAGGTTCATGAGATCTCAATACATAAGATTGTCAGGCATACGCTACAGCAGAATGGAGTTGCCAAGAGAATGAATAAAACTCTTATTGAAAAGGCTCGTTGTATGCTCCTACAAGCCAAAATGTCCAAAGTAATTTGGGTTGAAGCAGTTCACACTGCTGCTCATATTTTCAATCGATTTCCAGCATCGAAAATTGAATTAAGACTCTGAATGAGGTATGGTCAGGTGAACCCTCTAACTATTCATACTTACGAGTACTTGGGTGTCCATTTTATTATCACATTAATGAAGGAAAGCTTGAACCAAGTACTAAGTAGACCATATTCATAGGGTATGTGGATGGAGTAAAAGGGTACAAACTTTGGTATTTGCCTTTACTCAAATTTATAGTTAGTAGAGATGTCATTTTTGATGAATCCTCTATACTTGATCCCCGTAAAGTTTTCGTGGAGTTTTCAGGGAACAAGAACAACGAGTAGGTGGAGCTTCCGGTGGAGCTTGCCAAGGAAAAGGATCAAGAGACTAAGGTTAAAGATGAGTTAGAAGATGTAGATCTTGAAGAACTTATTGTCAATGAACCATACACAATTGCGAAAGGGAGGGATAAGAGGCAGACACGACAACCGGAACTCCTTATAGATCAAGCAAACTTGATTGCATATGCGTTCATAGCTGCACAAGAAGAGATTAAGGATTTGGAGCCCTCCTTGCATATTGAAGCAACTTCTTGCAAGGATGCTGCACAATGGCGGTTATCCATGACTAAAGAGATTGAGTCTCTTCACAAAAATCAGACATGGGTCTTAGTGAAAAGACAAAAGGGGAAGAGGATAGTTGTATGCAAATGGGTCTACAAAAAGAAAGAGGGAATTCATAAAGTGGAAGATGCAAGGTTCAAGGCGAGATTGGTTGCAAAATATTTCAGTCAGAAGGAGGGAATTGACTATAATGAGATTTTATCTCCAATCGTGAAGCATAGCTCAATTCGTGTGCTACTAGCATTGGTTTCACAATTTGACATGGAGCTTCAGCAGATTGATGTCAAAACTGCTTTCTTACACGGTGATCTAGAAGAGACAATCTATATGGATCAGCCTGAAGGTTTCCTAGCTGAGGGAAAAGAAGATCACGTATGCCAACTAAAGAAGTCTTTGTATGGTTTGAAGCAATCCCCTAGACAGTGGTGCAAGAGGTTTGATGCATTCAAGACTACATAGGAATTCTCAAGGAGTGTATTTGATAGCTGTGTGTATCACAAGAAGATGTCTGGAAACTCAATGATTTATTTATTGTTGTATGTTGATGATATACTTATTGTTGCTAACAACATTACATATATAAATTCTTTGAGAAAAATGTTGAGTAAGGAATTTGACATGAAGGATTTAGGAGATGCAAAGAAAATCCTTGGTATGGAGATTCAAGAGAAGACGGTGTTGTACATCTTTCTCATAAGAGGTATATTTAAAAGGTTCTCGAGAGATTAAATATGCATACATGCAAGCCTGTAAGTACACCATTAGCTCCTCATTTTAAACTTTCAGAGTTACAAATGCCTCAGTCCGAGGATGAGGTGGAGAATATGTCAAAGATTCCTTATGCCAGCGCAGTTGGTAGCATTATGTATGGTATGGTATGCACACATCCAGATATTTCTCAATCTGTAAGTGTGGTAAGTAGATACATGTCCAGCCCAGTAAAGAGGCATTAGGAAGCTGTCAAGTGGATATTGAGATATCTTAAGGGAGCTTCTGGTGTTGGTCTGACCTTTCAAAAAAGTGGTGGAGGTATTTCAATTCTCGGTTATGTGGATTCTGATTATGCAGGAGATCTTGACAGAAGAAGGTCCACAACCGAATACATCTTTACCCTCGTTGGCAGTGCCATTAGTTGGAAGTCAACTCTGTAGTCGCTTTCGCTTTATCTACAACAGAAGTAGAATACATAGCAGCAACAGATGCGGTGAATGAAGTAATCTGGTTGAAAGGTTTAGTGGTGAAATTGAGTTTGGTTCAGCTGGAATCAACTCTTATATGTGATAGTCAGAGTGCTATTCATCTAATGAAAAATCAGAAATTTTATGAGCGCACTAAACACATTGATGTTAGATTTTATTTTATTCGATATGTTGTTGAAGAAGAAACTATCAAGGTCGTGAAGGTTATCACAAACAATAATATTGCAGACATTTTGACCAAGATAGTCCCGCTCGCTAAGTTTGCACATTGCAAGTACTTGGCTAGGGTGTGGTATCAACTTATGCAACTCCGAAGAGAACAATTGTTAGGTGGAGGTGGTATATTCAACAATGGTTTGATTCTTCTTGTTTCTTAGAATGGAGTTGCCCAGTAAGCTCAGAAGTTTTGGCCAGAGTTGTTCACACGCACGCTCGAAATGCAAACCAAGGTGGAGATTGAAAATGTTGGTTTATGTTTAGTCAACAATGATATGCTAATTGATGCCAACTCGACACTACGCAATGGTAGGAAGAGCGGGTAGCAATAGCTTTTACCCGAATAGTGGTCCGAGGTCAAATTTCCACAGGGAGCTAGTAATTGAGTTGGAATGTCTGTCTAGCCTAGAATTGCGGTTGTGCTTCTAATGTCACTTCAAACATTCTAAAGGTTTTCTTTTTAAACTACTCTTGTAAAACTAATGATTAAAACTAAATTATGTTAGGAGAATATTTCTAAGTTGTATTTAATATGGGGAAAGGCACTAGGGTCGTGACACTACCTAGCTGGCTAGCTAACGGGTAGAAGTTACTAAGGGGAGATTGATATATTTGAGGCTTATGCAATAACCGTTGCACAATTGTATTCATTCTCACACCTATCGATAGAGAGAACGATTTTGCCCAATTGACTCTCTCGAGACCAATTGGGTAGGCCGATTTGACCAAGTAACTAGGGTTCAAATAGGGTAATTACTCTCTCGAGGTTTAACCTGTTAATTGGGACTACCATTCTCATGGGTCCATCTAAATTCCTTGTTGGGTCAACTTTAGGATCATAGACTCTCTTTCTCAAGAGGAGTTAGACCCACTAAGCTTTGACTTCATGTTTGCAACCACAAATTCTAGATTGAAACACAAAATTAACCCAAATAACAAACACCCAATCGCAATCTCACCCTAGAATGCAACACCCATTAACTACCCACACTAGGGTTGAGCCACAACCCTAGTTAATGGATTTAGTTCGACATAATTAAAGAAGAAACAGAAGAAATAGAAGAAGAAACAACCATATTAATTAATAACTAAGGAGAAACTACAAGAATCTATTGAGAAATTAATGATAAAATGTCAAAATAAGCTAAAACTTTCGTCCTCACGAGTGCAGCTCTGTTCTGTAAATACCACTTAACCTAAAAATAGTAAAATGTTCTATTTATACCGGGCTGGAAAACTGGACAAAATACCCCTGCGGGGTCAGCGCGAACCGCGCAAAAAAGGTAGCACGATCGCATTGGCTCTTGGACTCTTAAAATATCATCTCTGAAGTTGGGGACCGCGGATCGCGGACCGCGCAGAAATGTAACGCGGTCGCGGCAGAAGATGGCGCAGACCGCGCAATAAGGCAGCGCGGCCACGTGGGTTGACTTGGCCAAATCTCCAGTTCTCTGATTCTCATCCACGCAGACCGCACTGATATGTAGTGCGGCCACGTGGGATTTTACCTTGCACTTGTGGGTCTCTGAATTTTACTGGAGTTGATCGCGCATAAGTGTAGCACGACCGTGTGGCTTGCAACAGCAGTTCCCCATTCTTTGAATCTCCCAGCGTGGCCGTGTGGTATATCAGTGCGTTTCGCGCTAGGCCTTTCTGTTCCTCAACTTCACTTGGTCTTTGACACTTGGGCAGGTTTCACTCCGTTTTGAGCCGATCTTTGACATTTGTCACCTTGTCGCTAAAACCTGCAATCAAGCACAACTTGTAAGCATTTTGGTCTATTCTGTAGCAATTTATAATCAAAGCAATCGCAAGTAGGGGCATTTTCATGGTAAAATCCTAATTATCGACTCCCCCAAACTTAAACCTATACTTGTCCTCAAGCAAACAAAATAAGACCCACCCTTAAAAGGGCAATCCAAGAATTTTCAGCTATCCTAAAGTAACCTCAACAAGCATCAATTGGGACTAACAATTGGTCTCAATACGAATGCATCATTAACACATTTTAAGCTTTTGAAAACTATGGATCAAGTGTGACACAAGACCATCAAGGGTTGACACATTTCATCGAAGAGCTTTTCTCAAATACCTTGGTCATTGTGGAACCCAAACTCACACATCCTCAACTCTTTCTAAGAGAACCTCACCTTTTAGAGTATTGACACACAAATCGAGGTTGATGGGAATTTCACTCATCTCTCTAAAAAAGAAGGTCACAAGTCTGGCTCTAGGTACCATATGCTTGTCCATTATGTAAGTATCCACTAATGTAGGTTCCCTTCAACTTAAGATCCTATGGGGCTTTTGCGGAGTCATTGTGAAGGCTTTTGGGTAAGGGTAGGACATGTTTTTGTTAATTGGGTTCAATCTTCCCTTAAGCACTTTCTTTAATTTATTTTGGCACACTTTCTTGACTCATTTGAGTATTTCACTTCTTTTCAAGGGGTTAGAGGGACATATTATCACTCTTTCTCATGCAATTCAAATCATTTCTCCTTTTTCTACTTTTGTTTTTCTTGACCCCTTTTTATTCTTTTTCACCTTGGGCTTTTCTTTTTGTCTTTTTCTTTTTTTCTTTTTCATTGCCTTACCTTTTTCTTCTTGCTTTAGTACCTTTTACCCCTTTTTGTTTTCCTTCTTGTCTCTCCCCCTAAACTTAGACTTTGCCATTGCTCAAGGGAAGTGTGGGTGCCAAGAGAGGGTAGAAACGGGTATAGGCTTGTAACATTGGTTCATTAAAGAAGAAGGTTTAAGGCTCAAAATGGTTAACTAGGGATCATTTTGTTGGTAGGTCATGTAGTTGTTGATCTTACAATTGGATCAAGGAGAGCCTATAATCACTTCTCAAGTCAAACTTCACCTATGATTTCACCTCAACAAACATTCGGGGCAAGTTCTAGACCATTGGCTCTGGACTTGGACTCAAAATTCGATTCCTTACCACACATGCTAGGGGATTGCTAAAGATATCGAGTCGAGGGCCCACAACGACCTTAGTTACAATTCAAGCGCACAATGGTCCAAAAAGACCACATAATGATTGTTTGGTCAACACAAGAGTCTCAAGGCCACGACTTTCACCATACCCTAAACACAACATTATGTCTTTGACCATGGGATCAAAGGCAAATGTGTTAGGCCCAAGTGAAGCTTTGCCTGAGGTACCCTTAACTACAAAATATCAAAAACAAAGGAAAAATCAAAGAAACAGATTCAAACCCTTAAGAAGGTAGTCACTCCATCTATTATTAGGAAGAGCCACCCGATTTACATTATACTCCACCCTTGGAAAGAATCGTGGCATTAAGAAAACCAAGGGCTTATTGAAAATGCTAAAAACAAAACCAAAAGGCTACGAGCCTATCTACTAAGCTAAAAACAAAAAATTTTGTGAAAATAGAAAAATCGAATGAATATGTACAATAGGGGAGTAGAATATACAATGAGGAATGAATATATACCAAAAGTACTTTATATACAGATCAAAAGATAATAAAAGGTACGAGAAAAGTAGCTAAAATGTAAAGTTATATACAGACCAACTAGAAAATCAAATCAACAAAACATAAAATGAGAATCTAATATGTATAGTCATCCAGATAATCAAAAAAGTAGGGCACACCCCCACGAATAAGAGCTGGCATTGTCCCCAATGCCAACTACACAAATAAGCACAAAAATAGATGAAAGGATATAGAAGGGCTCTTTAAGCCTGATCTGTCTGCATGGGATCCTCAGTGGTCCCATGGTCCTCTGTATGGGCGGGAACCTCAGACTGGCTCCTGGCTTGCTGCTGCTCTGCTGCTGGGATAAGGGCCTACTCCTAGACTGACTGAATATCGAGTGCAACACTGGAGGGACCCTCCTGAACCTGTGCTAGCTCAATCACTGCACCCACTGTGTTGGGAAGCTTCCTCTTCTTCCTTGGAGGCCTGGGCTCCTCCTCCTGCTGTGGATGAGATGCTGCTGGATCTAGGGCTGGATCCCCAAATAGCAAGTCTAAAGGCATCTGATCTGCCAATAGCTTGTCCACATCCTCTCTAATCTTCTTCACTAACTCCTTAAATGCCCTCAACTTTCTCATCTTTTTGTGCTCTTTGGCAAGCTCCTTGAGAGCTTTGCCATGTGAATCTACCGCCTTAGTCAAGGTGGCCTGAGTTTCCAAAATCTTCTCCTGGTTGGCCAGGAGCTTCTTCAAGGTATCCTCAATAGATTGAGGAATATGAACAGTGGTTGGTGCTGACTGGGCCTCAACTGAAGTAGCCAATGTGGACAACTTGGATGACGCAGTTGACATCCAGTTGTTCCAACTGGATAATGACTGACTCAACTGGTGGGCAGTGAACGGATGAGTCTTTGATGATGGCACCCCCGGGCCCGCTGAAGTACTGGGGGCAACTAAAAAAGAAGGACCTGGGGGCAAGGTCTCAATGGTAGTGGTAGCAGGTATGGTGGCAGTCCCGGTAGAAGGCTCTACCCCAACTGCCTCCTCGGACTGGCCAGTTGGGGCAGAGGTAGGTGGCTGGTACTTCATCGACTTTGGGTTGTCCGAACCCAGCATGTTGTACCATGAGTAGGAAGCCACCGGCTTGGTCTTGACATCAAATCGTTTCTTCTTGACCTCCAAATCCCTAAAGTAAATAGACAGAGTGTTGGGAAAAGGGTAGTTCGTGGTCGTCTCCTGTTCTACAGTAGAAATCACCCTCGAGATCATATTACCCACATTGATAGGGTACCTATCCATAATAGAAGTAACAAGCACAGCCCGGGTAAGTGGAACAATATGATCATAGGTAGAAGGGTCAAGCCTACTGCAAACAAATGTCAACCACCCCCGAGCCTCAAAGTTGAAGGTGTTCCTGTAAATCTTCTTTCCAACTTGCAACCATGTTGGGACAGTGCCTGGGATTGCCAAGAACTGGGCCAACCAAGGTCGCACCTCCTCACCCATTGCCAACTTAGCCAGGTAGAGCGACTCATCCTCGTCCTTGAAACCTAACTAATCATTTAAGGATTTTCCATCAAACAGCACCATTTTATCTCTCACCTTGGTCACCTTCGTATCTTTGACTATGTGATGCACACTGTAGTAGAATTCACGAACCATATGCTCATTAGCATCAATGCATCTTTCCTTGAAGAATTCCCAGCCATGTCTAGTTCGGAACTCTCTTTGCACGTTCGGGTTGTGGGGTAAAAGGTCCTTTTCAATGAAACTTCTCTCTGGTATCAACTTCCTCAAGTGCCACCACTCCCTAAACTTGTGAAATGCCAGGTGACTAACGAATCGATCTTCCCAAGCTTCAGGATTTCTGTTTCTATCAACTCCCCCCAACTTGAGGCTCACCTTCCTCACCATGGGTTGCACTCTCCCCAGATAATGAAGTTGTGGGGGAGGTGGAGTATTGTTCACCACTACCTGCTACGGACTCATCAGACGAATTCAAGACTACATTGACTGGTTTTTTGGTTGAGGGTGAAGGTGGAGGAGTATCAGTTAAGTGGAGGGGGTCGGTTATGTGGGTTGGGACAGAATCTGAGGATATGTTTTTAGATGGCACATACTCATTCCCTAAATAATGAGAGGTAGCCCTATCAGCAGCTCGTATTAATTTTTGGGTCTTTTTAATGTTTGCCCGAGCCTTGGGAGTGAGTTTAGCTATTCTCTTGCCCTTACCCCCTCGGGAGGCACCACCTCTCCTGGGTTGTTGTGTTTGTTTACCGCCTTGTTATTTAACCATGATATGCAAAAATACACGTCTAACATTGTTAGTTTAAGCATATGCAGTTAAATAGATGAATAACACAAGAGGAGGACATAGTTGATTGCATAACACAGAAGCAGGACACAACAGGACACAGGCGCACGGACTGCGCAAAACAGTCATGCGATCATGCTGGGGGCAATGCGGACCACGTAAAACTGGAGCGCGACCGTGCTGGGCATATGCCTCCAACAACACCTCTCTGAATCTCCCCACGCGTTCCGCACTGATATGGACCGCGGCCGTGTTGGGCCAGGGCGGACCGCGCAAAAGTGTTACACGGCCGCGCCGGTAACAAGTTAAGCCCAACAAAAGAACCAACGTAGACTGTGAAAAAAGGGCACGCGGCCGTGTTGGACCATGTTCATGAACTGAGTTAGGGTTTGACAATCTTGTCCATTTTTTATCAAGTTTTTGGGTCCTAGTTGTCCCTACTCAATTATCCAAATAGGAAATCATGCTCAGCATTCAAAACTAACACAAAAACGAACCTAATCATTAAATCTAAGAAAAATGGGAAGAAAGAAGAAGCTATACTACTGGGAAGCAAACAAAAAGTAAAAATAAAAACTAATTAATGAAATTTGCAAGAAGTGTTACCAGGAATTATGACGAATCAAAACACTGATGCAAACACACAAGTATTGTCTCAGATATGAACAGTAGAATAAAGCTCAGGATGTCAAAGTGCAAAAAGGGTAAAGTGAGACCTTGGGTCTCTATTTATAGAAAATGGTGGGGGCCCGTACCTACCTACCAGTGCGGCCGCGCAAAAGTGGCCACGGACCGCGCTGGGTTTGTATCCATCAGCATTGAATCAAGCTTCCCACGTGGACCGCACTGTTATGTACACAGCCACGTGGGAAACTTCAGAGAGCATGAAATATTGTTCCAGTGCGGACTGCACAATTATGCACCGCGGCCGCGCTTATAAGCCATATTTGCACATGCCAGCGCGGACCGCACTGATATGTAGCACGGCCGCGTTGGAAACTTCAAAGACCTGTTATTTTGTACTTTTGTTTTGCACTGCTTCAATATTATCCCTGCAACATATCAAAAACAATTAGCTTAAAAATCTTAGTGTACAAAGAAAATCAAAGCAATAGAAAAAGACATGGGTTGCCTCCCAAGAAGCGCCTGATTTAACGTCGCGGCACGACGCATGTTACCATCACATCATTTCAAATGAAGGAGTGCCACCACTGGCTGTCATTGAAATTTCCCAAATAATGCTTCACAAGATGCCCGTTGACCCGAAATACTTCACCATTCTTGTTCTTGAGATCAAAATCACCAAAAGGAGTCATAAATACCACTTCAAAAGGGCCACTCCACTTTGACTTGAGCTTGCCCGGAAATAACCTCAACCGGGAGTTGAAAAGAAGAACCATATCACGAACAATGGAATTCCTTTCCTCGAGCATATTTATCGTGAAGGTACTTCATCTTGTCCTTATACAAGGACGAGCTGGAGTAGGCATGAAATCTAAACTCATCAAGCTCATTTAATTGCTCAACACGAAGATTGGCTGCAACATCCCATTCCAAATTCAACTTTCTCAATGCCCACATAGACTTGTGCTCCAATTCCACCGGAAGATGGCAAGCTTTATCAAACACCAACCGATACGGAGACATGCCTATTGGGGTCTGCAGTCTGATAGGCCCAAAGAGCATCATCCAATTTCTTCGACCAATCGGTCCTATTAGCATTTACCGTCTTGGACAAGATACTCTTTATTTCCCGATTTGAGACTTCCACTTGACCACTAGCTTGTGGATGATAGGGGGTGGTCACTTTGTGATTAACTCCATACTTAGCAAGCAATGAGTCGAAAGCCTTGTTGCAAAAGTGGGACCCCCCATCACTAATGGTAGCACGAGGGGTGCCAAACCTTGTGAAGATACTCTTTTTCAAGAATGCCACAACACTCCGGGCTTCATTGTTGGGTAAAGCCACGGCTTCAACCCACTTTGAAACATAGTCCACCGGTACGAGAATATAAGTGTTCCCACAAGAGCTCACGAACGGGCCCATGAAATCAATGCCCCACACATAAAAAACATCCACCTCGAGAATTGTATTGAGAGGCATTTCATCCTTCTTTGAAATCCCGCAGGCTCTATGGCATGCATCACATCTCTTCACCAAGTCACTAGCATCTTTAAACAACGTCGGCCAATAGAAGCCGCAACTCAAAACTTTTGAAGCAGTCCTCACCCCCCATGATGGCCACCATAGGGAGAAGAGTGACAAGCCTCCAATATGCTCATTTGTTCACTTTCCAGTACACATCTTCTTATCACCCCATCCGTGCAATTTTTAAACAAATACGGATCATCCCAATAGAAATCCAAGCTATCCCGCTTGAGTTTCTTCCTTTGGTTGGAAGAGAGCTCACACGGGACATTACCGGTCACAATGAAGTTAGCAATGTCCGCGAACCAAGGCATCTCACGCATAGAAACGGAAAGAAGTTGCTCGTCGGGGAATGTATCATTTATCTCAACACCGTCACATGGCCTCCCCTCTTCCTCCAACTGGGACAAATGGTCCGCAACTTGATTTTTGCTTCCCTTCCTATCCACTACTCTAAGTCAAATTCTTGAAGAAGTAGCACCCACCTCATCAATCTTGCTTTCGAATCCTTCTTTGTCATAAAATACCGGAGGGCTGCATGGTCCGTGTGTATGATCACCTTTGCCCCCATAAGATAAGGTCAAACCTTCTCCATTACAAACACAATAGCCAATAGCTCTTTTTCCGTCACCGTGTAGTTTCTTTGGGCCTCATTCATCGTTTTGCTAGCATAATACACAGGATGGAACATCTTGTTGATCTGTTGACCTAACACCGCACCTACCGCCACATCACTCGCATCGCACATAAGTTCAAAGGGCAAATCCCAATTAGGTGCGGTGATTATAGGAGTTGTGGTCAACTTGTGCTTCAATAGCTCAAAAGACTCCACGCACTTCTCATCAAAGATAAACTTGACATCCTTCTCCAACAATTTGCAAAGTGGGTTCACAATTTTTGAGAAGTCTTTGTAGAACCCCGCGTGACCAAGAAAACTCCTCACCCCTTTGACAAAAGTAGGGGGAGGGAGCCTCGAAATAACCTCGATTTTTGCCTTATCAACTTCAATTCCTTGCTTTGACATTTTGTGACCCAATACAGTACCCTCTTCCACCATAAAGTGGCATTTCTCCCAGTTTAGCACAAGGTTGGTTTCTTCATATCTTGCCAATACCCTATCCAAGTTCACCAAACATTCGTCGAATGAATCCCCAACCACGCTGAAATCGTCCATGAAGACCTCCAAGATATCCTCCACTATATCGGTGAAAATTTCCATCATACACCTTTGGAAGGTCGTCGGGGCATTACATAGTCCAAATGGCATTCTCGAGAAAATGAATGTGCCATAAGGACATGTAAATGCCGTCTTCTTTTGATCCTTCGAGACAATTAGAATTTGATTGTATCCCGAGTAACCATCTAGAAAATAATAAAAGGCCCGGCCCGCAAGACGATCGAGCATTTGGTCCAAAAATGGTAGTGGGAAATGATCTTTTCTTGTCACCTTGTTAAGCTTTCTATAGTCCATACACACTCTCCAAAACTGTAACCGTCCGAGTAGGAATCAACTCATTGTTGGCATTGGTTACTACCGTCATTCCACCCTTCTTTGGCACACATTGGACCAGAGAGGTCCATGAACTATTCGAGATCGGGTAAACCACATCGGCGTCTAACCACTTGATAACTTCTTTCTTTACCACTTCTTGCATCTCCTCATTTAATCTTCTTTGATGTTCAAGAGACGGCCTTGCATCCTCCTCCAAAATAATCTTGTGCATGAAAAATGCGGGGCTTATCCCCTTAATATCGGTCAATGTCTATCCAATCGCCCTTTTGCGCTTTTAAAGAACCGCCAAAGTGGCGTCAACCTGCATGTTAGTAAGCAAGACAAAAGAATAACAGGTAAAGTGGAATTTAAGCCCAAAAATTCATACCTGAGGTGTGGAGGAGGTTTCAACTCCAATACCGGTGGCTCCTCAATCGATGGCTTGGTTGGTGGAGTTTTGTGATTCTCAAGATCCAAAGATAGCTTCCTAGGTTCATATGAATATGAACCCATACCATGCAATGCATTTACGCACTCCACTCTACCGGCATTATCATTGACATCCATATTAAGAAGCACGGCCTCAAGAGGATCTTCAATATTTATCAAGGAACTTGTGTCATCCACTATCACAGCTGTGACGATGTCCACAAATGAACACACTTCCGTGCTATTGGGTTGTCTCATAGATTTGCACACATGAAATACCACCTTCTTGTCACCCACACGAAATGTCAGCTCCCCAGCTTCAACATCTACCAATGCCTTCCCCGTAGCTAGGAAAGGTCTTCCAAGAATAATTGGCACCTCAAAATCCACCTCGCAGTCCAATATCACAAAATCCGCCAGCAATATAAATTTATCAACAGGAACAAGAACATCATCGATTATGCCCAAGGGGCGCTTCATTGATCGGTCCGCCATTTGAAGTCTTATGGAAGTTGGTCTAGGTTGACTGATCCCCAAGGTCTTGAAAACCAAATAGGGCATCAAGTTAATACCAGCCCCCAAATCACATAAGGCTTTAGCAAAATCCGCACTACCAACAGTGCAAGGGATAGTGAAAGCTCCGGGATCCTCGAGTTTTGGGGCCACATAATGAACAATGAAACTCACTTGATGCGTCATTTTAATTTTTTCACACTTCATTGACCTCTTCTTGGTAACCAAATCCTTTATAAATTTTGCGTACCCCGGCATTTGTTCAAGGGCTTCTACCAATGACACATTTATAGTAAGACTCTTCATCATTTCAATAAACTTTTTGAATTGGTTGTCTCCTTTTTGCTTTGCTAGTCTTTGAGGGTAAGGTGGAGGCAGCCTAGGCACGGGTGCCTTGGTCTTGGGTACCACCGGCTCGGGCATATCAATAATGTGTTCCCTGGATGGGTTCACGGCATCTTGAGTCTCTACCCCGGCCTCATCATCAATATCAATCCACACATCATTTGTCACACTTGGTTCAACCACATTTTCAATATTCAAAGGCACATCATCATCATGCAACTCAACTTCGTCATCCACAACCTGATTTTCATTCAAGGCATGCACACCACCACCTCTTCCACTTCTCATTCTCACGGCCATCACATGGTTATTCCCTCCCTTCGGGTTCACTACTGTGTCACTTGGTAGTGCACCCTTAGGTCGAGTATTTAATGATTGAGAAATTTGACCAATTTGCACCTCCAAGTTCCAGATAAATGTATTATGGGAAGCCAATTGAGCGTCGGATTCTTGGTTCCTTTTCATCATCTGCTCGAACATCATCTCTATCCGCCCCATATCACTTCCGGAAGAACTAGCACCTTGTGACTGAAAAGGGGGTGGATTATTTGGTTGTTGGTACATGGGAGCCCTTTGAAAGCCTTGGTCGCGGTTGCCTTGATTGCCACTATTATTCCACCCTCCTTGATTGTTGTTGCTCCAATTAATTGTTATTGTTCCCATTCCAATTTCCGCCATTGTTACCTTGGTTCCCCCAATTGTTGTTTTGATTGTTCCCATTCCAATTTCCACCACTTTGTTGTTGATTGTTATTATTACAGTTTCCGCCGCCTTGTTGATTGCCCCAATTTCCTTGGGGACGCCATTGTTAATTCCCTTGATTTCCTCTATTCCCTTGGTAGTTATTGACATATTGACAATCTTCACTTTGCTCATCATAACACTCGTTTGAATAACCACCACCACCATCGTTGTTGTCAAATTTGTCACAATTAACTTGTTGTTGTTGTTGTTGCCCTCTTTGCATCCTTTTTAACATAGAAACATTTTCCATTGCATTGACTTGGCGCAGGTTTTGAACCTGTTGCAATTGCGCCTTCGCCAATTAATTCATTGTTGTTGTAAGCTCGGCAATAGCTTGGCCATGATCATTCAATTCCTTGTGCAAGTGGATGACCGTGAGGTCACCTTGAGGCACATTTTCTCGACTTTGCCATGCTGAAGAAGTATCGTCCATTTCATCAAGTACATCACAAGCTTCTTGGTAAGAAAGTTTCATAAAGTTCCCACCGGCCAATTGGTTCACAATGCACTGATTCGTGGTATTGATGCCCCTATAAAAAGTCTGCTGGATCATTGCCTCATTCATGTCATTATTAGGACACTCCTTCATCATTGTTCTATATCGTTCCCATATCTCGTGCAAAGGTTCCGTTGGCATTTGCTTGAAAGCTAGAATTTCGTCCCGAAGAGCTGCCATATGACTTGGAGAAAAGAACTTGGCAATAAATTTATCTGCCAATTCATCCCATGTGGTGATAGAATGATTAGGGAGCCTTTCCAACCAATCCAACGCTTTACCCCGAAAAGAGAACGGGAAAAGCCTCAATCTCAAAGCATCCTCGGACAAGTTTGTTTGTTTACTCCCCTAGCAAGTATCTACGAACCCCTTCAAGTGCTTGTATGCATTTTGATTGAAGGCGCCCGTAAAATACCCTCTTTTCTCGAGCAAAGTCAACATAACATTCGTGATTTGAAAGTTTCCTGCCTGGATTCGGGGATGAGCAATGGCACTAGCATACCCTTGATTTGGCAGCACCCTTGGAGCCACTCTCGGCGGTGGTGGAGGAGGGTCTGGGATTTGCTCATTCGGATTTGTATTGGAATTTCTACCTCTGCATGGTACTTGAGGTACCGGAAGCTCATCTTGATCAATATCTTCAACCTCCTCCCCCACCAAAACATTGCCAAGAGGGTCATTTCCATTGAGATCCATTTATACCTGATAGATCGACACAAACTAAATTAGTAAACAAGAAGGAAAGAGAAGCAAAACACAAAACTACACAGATAGTCAACACCGTAAGCTCCCCGCCAATGGTGCCCAAAAGTGATCGATGCCAACTAGACACTACGCAATGGTAGGAAGAGCGGGTAGCAATAACTTTTACCCGAATAGTGGTTCGGGGTAGAATTTCCACAGGGAGCTAGTAATGGAGTTAGAATGTCTGTCTAGCCTAGAATTGCGGTTGTGCTTCTAATGTCAGTTCAAACATTCTTGGGTTTTCTTTTTAAACTACTCTTGTAAAACTAATGATTAAAACTAAATTATGCTAGGAGAATATTGCTAAGTTGTATTTAATATGGGGAAAGGCACTAGGGTCATGACACTACCTAGGTGGCTAGCTAACGGGTAGAAGTTACTAAGGGGAGGTTGATATATTTGGGGATTATGCTATAACCGTTGTACAATTGTATTCATTCTCACACCTCTCGGTAGAGAGAATGATTTTGCCCAACTGACTCTCTCGAGACCAATTGGGTAGGCCAATTTGACCAAGCAACTAGGGTTCAAGTAGGGTAATTACTCTTTCGAGGTTCAACCCCTTAATTGGGACTACCATTCTCATGGGTCCATCCCAATTCCTTGTTGGGTAAACTTTAGGATAATAGACTCTTTTTCTCAAGAGGAGTTAGACCCGCTAAGCTTTGAATTCATGTTTGCAACCACAAATTCTAGATTGAAATACAAAATTAACCCAAATAACAAACACCCAATCTCAATCTCACCCTAGAATGCAACACCCATTAACTACCCACACTAGGGTTGAGCCACAACCCTAGCTAATGGGTTTAGCTAGACATAATTAAAGAAGAAACAGAAGAAATAGAAGAAGAAATAACCATATTAATTAATAACTACGGAGAAACTACAAGAATCTATTGAGAAATTAATGCTAAAATACCAAAATAGGCTAAAACTTTCGTCCTCACGAGCGCAGCTCTATTTTGTAAATACCACTTAACCCAAAAATGGTTAAATGTTCTATTTATATCGGGCTGGAAAAACTGGACAAAAATACCCCTGCGGGATCAGCGTGGACCGTGCAAAAAGGCAGCGCGGCCGCGTTGGCTCTTCGACTCTTAAAATCTCATCTCTGAAGTTGGGGACTGCGGACCATGCAAAAATGTAGCACGGTCACGGCGGAAGATGGCGTGAACCGCGCAATAAGGCCGCGTGGCTTGACTTGGCCAAATATCCAGTTCTCTGATTCTGTAACGACCCGGCCAGTCATTTTTGGAATTTATGCCCCAATCCCCCATTAATTGCTTCCTTAAGTTCATTTATGCTATTTTGGTTTGTCGGTACGTTCGGTGTTGGGTTTCGAAGTGTTTTGGGACACTTAGTCCCTAAATGAAAGCTTAAGTGTTGGAAAGTGGTCCGTAATCGGAACAGTATGAAAATGACCTTGGGATGGAAAACCGATGGTTCTGTTAGCTCCGTCAGGTTATTTCAGGGTTGGGATCATGTTCGGAATGTATTTTGAAGTCCGTAGCTCATTTAGGCTTGAAATGCCGAAGTTTGAATTTTTAAAGTTTCCGGTTCGATAGTGAATTTTTGATATGAGGGTCGGAATGGGATTCCGGAAGTTTTTGTAGCACCTTCATGTCATTTGGGATGTGCGTGCAAAATTTCATGACAATCGGACGTGTTTTGGTTAGGTTTTTTATTGAAAGCGAGTTTTGTTGAAATTTGAAGTTCTTAGGTTCGAATATTTGATTAATTCGTGTTTTTGGGGTTGTTTTAGGTGGTTTAAGGATCGGTACAGGTTCGAATGATGATATGGGATATGTCTGTAGGTTTGGTTGAGGTCCCCAGTGCCTTGGGTGTGTTTCAGATGCTCAACAGAGCAATTCGGAGTTTGAAAATGCTGCAGAAATTCTCAGCTGTTACAGGTCTGACTTTCTTCTTCGCGTTCGCGAAGAACCCATCGCGTTCGCGTAGTAGTAGCTCTCCCCTTCTTTGCGTTCGCGTCCTCCTCCACGTGTTCATGTAGAGTAATTCTGGAGGAGGACCAGGCCCTTCTTCGCGTTCGCGTATTTGCTTCCGTGTTCGCGAAGCTTCGCTAAATTCCTCTCTATGTTCGCGTTCACTACGTCGCATTCGCATAGCTTATGACCCCAGGCCTTCGCGTTCGCAGTCCTACCTTCGCGATTATGAAGGGAATTTTTGGCCTCTTAATTTTTCCTTCTTCGCGAACGCGAGCTCCTCTCCACGTTCGCGATGCTTTATGGGTATGAACAGTACTTAACATTCAAAAATGAGGGTTTTGCCATTTTTATCAAAATACAAGTTTGAGAGCTCGGATTTGGGAGATATTTTGAAGGTTTTTCGAAGGCAATAACTGGGTAACGATTCCCTACTCTCTTATGCTTAAAACCAACTAATCTAACCCCAAATTCATCCTTAATTTCGGATTTTTGAATGAAAATTTGGGGAAAACTTCTTAGACCAAACTATTGGGTTTTGAGTGAGCATTTGACCTCCGACTTGGGAGATTTTTATATGGTTAGACTCGTGAGCGTACGAGGGTTCTGAAAACATGAAAATCATTCGACTCTGAGGCGTTGTCCTGAGGGCCATTTTGGTCATTTTACCTATTTTCATGCCCTAGCTTTAAATTTAATAGTGGAATCAGTTGTTTGCAATATTATTTACAATATGTAATTGAACTAAATAGATTTGGGCCATTTGGAGTCGGATACTCATGGCAAAAGCGTCGTTCCTAGTTGATTATTGAGCCGGTTCGAGGTAAGTGGCTTGTCTAACCTTGTGTGGGGGACCTTTCCCCTTAGGACATGATCTTTGAATATTTGAATGCTTCGTACATGAGGTGAAGAGTGCGTACTTGAGCTAATTGTTGTAAACCCATTTCTACTTGAAGTATTTAAATTGAGATTTCCTGTTACTTGTTCATTTTAGACTGTAAGTTTAAACCTGTGCTAGCTTAGAGAAGCATGTTTAGCTGACTTACTCCCTTAATTTTTTAACTGTATTATTTGTACTATGTGAAGCATGTTAGGCTAGAAATTACTATTACTTGTACTGATTTTAGTATTATTCTGAGATTATGATTTGTTGTTGTTGTGTGTTTAATTTAGGACTAAGGGACGACTTCCCGGGAGATCCCCCTGTACTTGATATATTCTGGATTGAGGGTGCGGGATACCAAGAGATCCCCGGCACATGTATTTCTATATATTGGGATACCAAGAGATCCCCGACTTACTTATTGAAGATTCCAAGAGATCCCCAGTGTATATGATGAGGATACCAAGAGATTCGCAGGATACCAAGAGATCCCTGGTGCATATGATGAGGATACCAAGAGATCCTCGGGATACCAAGAGATCCCCGGTTATTATTCCTTGTTGAGAGCAGTATTCCTTATATTGTTACCTTTGCTTTCTATTACTGTTCTTCCTTATTTATCTGGTTTAGATTCTCCCTGTAGACTTTATTTAAACTGTTTCCGTTATCTTATTATTTATTATGTTTTATCTTAGTAGGGCCCTGACCTTCCTCGTCACTACCCAACCGAGGTTAGGCTTGGCACTTACTGAGTACCGATGTGGTGCACTCATGCCCTTATGTGCATATTTTTTTTTCATGTGCAGATTACCCAGGTACCTCTACTCAGGCGCACTATCCTTGAGGCAATGAGTTATACGGAGACTTCGAGGTATATCTGTCGCGTCCGCAGACCAGGAGTCTCTATTCTTTTCCATATTTAGTATCTAGTTTATTCCTTTCTCTCAGTTGTTTAGATATTCTGGAGTTAGAGCAGCATACTATGTTTCTATTAGCCTGTGGTTCCTGTGAGTTTGCGGGTTTTAGGATTGAGTTATAGACTTCCACATTTCTTTTTGGTTGTATAGGACGAACGGTCTTATATGCAGTCATTATTTTACATATGTTCAGATTTAATTAATTATTCCGCAAGTTAATATTAAATTTCTGCATTGTTAGGCTTACCTAGTTGTAGGAACTAGGTGCCATCACGACATGTTCATGGAGGGTGAACCGGGGTCGTGACAAGTTGGTATCAGAGCTCTAGTTTCATAGGAGTCACGGAACACATGCCGGTTTATTAGAGTCTCGCTGATCGGTACGGAGACATCTGTACTTATCTACGAGAGGCTATGTAACTGTTTAGAAAAATTCTTCATTTTATTGGAATTCCTATCGTGCGATATTTTGACATCAATTCTAAACTTCTGTCTTCTATTCTCTCACAGATGGTGAGGACACGTGCTATACGAGATAAACAGGCACTCGTGCCTCTACTGCAGCCGTAGAGGCCTCTACTGTAGATTATTCTTGTACTGCCTGCAGTGCCAGATCAGCCCGCGGATGGGGCAGCTACGTCTGAGGACGAGCAGCGGAGGTTGCAGAGGTTCAAGAAATATGATCCTCCGATTTTCAGTGGATTGGCGACAAATGATGCCTTAGGGTTTCTAGAGGAGTGCCACCGTATTCTTCGCACTATGGGCATAGTAGAGTCCAGTGGGTTTCTTTTACTGCTTTTCAGCTTTGGGGAGTCGCTTATGATTGGTGGCGCATTTATGAGATAGACAGTCCAGTTGAGGCTTCTTCCCTGACTTGGACCCAGTTCTCGGATATGTTTATGAGAGATTTTGTCCCCCAGAGTCTCAGGGATGCATGGCTCACAGAGTTTGAGAATTTGCTCCAGGGTGCTATGACCGTTTCGGAGTATGTTATCCGTTACACCAGGTTGGCTACACATGTACCGGCTTTGGTTGCTACAGTCTGCGAGAGAGTTCATTGGTTCATTGAGGGTCTTATCCCACCCATCAGATCTAGCATGGCTCGAGAGTTGGAGATGGACATTCATTATCAGCAGGTAGTGAGCATTGCTAGGAGGATCGAGGGTATGCTCGCCAGAGAGCGGGGGAGAGAGAGGCCAAGAGGTCTCGAGAGTCGGGCCACTACTCTGGTGCCCGTACCCCAGCAGCAGTTTGACATGGTAGGGGTTTTGTGGGTCGCCCCATTCATTCAGCTCTTCCAGCAGCCAGCAGTTCTCCAGCTCCGCCTATACCTCAGGAGTCTTACTATGCACCTCCAGTTTCCAGCGCACCTCCTGCGCGGGGTGCTTTCAAAGGTCAGTCTAGCAGACCTGGCCCTAGCCAGTCACAACCACCATGTCCTCCCAGAGCTTTTTTTGAGTGTGGTGACACCCGTCATGTGAAGATGGATTTCCCTAGACTTGGGAGGAGTGCACCTCCACGGACTGCTCAGCCACAGTATGCTCCTCAGAGTTCTCAGGCCATGATCACAACTCCCGTTGCTACCCCATCTACCCAGCCAGCTAGGGGCGGAGGTCGGGGAGGTAGAGGTCTCTCTCTCGAGAGGCCAGTCCAGATATTATGCTATTCCTGCTCGCACCGAGGCTGTTGCCTCCGATTCTATCATCATAGGTATTATACTGGTATGTCACAGAGAGGCATCGGTTCTATTCGATTCGGGCTCTACTTATTCTTATGTGTCTTCTTATTTTTCTCCGCATTTGGGTATGCCCCGGGATTCTTTGAGTGACCCCGTTTATGTTTCTACTCCTATGGGAGATTTTCTTATTGTGGACCGCATTTATCGGTCATGTTTGGTTACTATTCGTGGTTTTGAGACCGGAGCGGATTTATTGTTACTTGGTATGGTTGAATTTGATATTATTCTGGGCATGGACTGGTTGTTGCCCCATCATGCTATTCTTGATTGTCACGCCAAGACCGTGACGTTGTCTATGCCAGGTATTCCGTGTATTGAGTGGAGTGGTACTTTAGATCACACTCCCAGTAAAGTTATCTCTTTTCTTAAAGCTTAGTGTATAGTTGAGAAGGGGTGTGCTGCATATTTAGCTTATGTGAGGGATGTCAGTGTTGACACCCCTTCTGTTGATTCAGTTCCAGTGGTACAGGATTATCCCGATGTATTTCCAGCTGATCTTCTGGGCATGCCGCCCGATAGAGACATTTATTTTAGCATTGATCTATTGCCGGGCACTCAGCCCATATCCATTCCTCCGTATCGCATATCTCCTCCTGAGTTGAAGGAGTTAAAGGATCAGTTGCAGGAATTGCTTGGTAAGGGTTTTATTCGACCCAGTGTTTCACCGTGGGGTGCTCCTGTCTTGTTTGTGAAGAAGAAGGATAGTTCTATGCATATGTGTATTGATTATCGCCATTTGAACAAGGTTACAGTGAAGAACCGTTATCCTTTGCCTCGTATTGATGATCTGTTTGACCAACTTCAGGGTGCACAAGTGTTTTCTAAGATTGACTTGCGCTCAGGGTACCATCAGTTGAAGATTCGAGATCCAGATATCCTGAAGACTACCTTCAGGACTCGGTATGGTCATTACGAGTTCCTTGTTATGTCATTTGGGCTGACCAATGCCCCAGCAGCTTTCATGCATAGTGTATTCATGCCATATCTTGACTCATTCATTATTATTTTTATTGATGATATACTGGTATATTCCCAGAGTCGGGAAGATCATGAGCAGCACTTGAGGACCGTGCTTCAAACCTTGAGGGAAAACAAGTTATATGCAAAGTGTCAAAATGTGAGTTTTGGCTGAGTTCTGTGGCATTCTTAGGACATATGATTTCGAGTGAGGGTATTCGGGTGGATCCGAGGAAGATAGAGGTCGTACAGAGTTGGACCAGGCCTTCCTCGGCTATAGAGATTCGCAGTTTCCTTGGTTTGGCGGGCTACTACCGTCGCTTCGTGGAGGGATTTTCATCAATTGCAGCCCCTATGACTAGATTGACCCAGAAGGGTGCCCCATTTCAGTGGACAGAGGAGTGCGAGGAGAGCTTTCAGAAGCCCAAAACAGTTTTGACTACAACCCCAATCTTGATGTTGCCTACCGGTTTGGGGTCTTATACTGTCTATTGTAACGCCTCGAGAGTTGGCCTTGGAGCAGTGCTGATGCAGGAAGGTAGGGTGATTGCCTACGCGTCCAGACAACTGAAGATACATGAGAAGAACTACCCTATCCACAACCTTGAGTTAGCTGTTATTGTTCATGCCTTGAAGATCTGGCGTCACTATTTATACGGAGTGCCTTGTGAGATCTATACTGACCATCGGAGCTTGCAACACTTACTCAAGCAGAAGGACCTGAATATGCATCAGAGGAGATGGTTAGAGTTGTTGAAGGATTATGATATCACTATTTTGTATCACCCTGACGCCAATGTGGTGGCGGATGCCTTAAGTCGCCGGGCAGAGAGTTTGGGTAGTTTGGCATATTTACCAGCTTCAAATAGGCCTATGGCGATGGATGTTCAGGACTTAGCCAGTCAGTTTGTGAGATTAGATCTTTCGGAGCCCAATCGGGTCCTAGCCTGTGTGGTCTCCCGGTCTTCCCTATTTGATCATATCCGGGAGCGGCAGTATGATGACCCTCATTTGCTTGTCCTTCAGAAAAAGTTTCAGCTCGAGATGTGACCATTGGAGATGATAGGGTATTGAGGATGCAGGGCCGGATTTGTATGCCCAATATTGATGGTCTTCGAGAGTTGATTCTAGCAGAGGCCTATAGTTCACGGTATTCCATCCATCCGGGTGCCGCGAAGATGTATCATGACTTGAGGCAGTACTATTGGTGGAGGCAGATGAAGAAACATATAGTTGGTTATGTGTCTAGATACCTCAACTGCCAGCAGGTGAAGTATGAGCACCAGCGCCCGGGTGGGTTCCTTCAGCATATAGAGATTTCAGAGTGGAAATGGGAGCGCATCACCATGGATTTTGTATCTGGACTCCCACGGACCTTGAAGAAGTTTGATTTCATTTGGGTCATTGTGGATCGATTGACCAAGTCCGCTCATTTTATTCCTGTGTACCACGTATTCATCGGAGCGGTTGGCGGAGATTTATATTCGGGAGGTCGTCCGTCTGCATGGTATCCCAGTTTCTATTATTTCAGATAGAGGTACCCAGTTTACATCGCAGTTCTGGAGAGCCGTGCAGCAGGAGTTAGGCACTCGGGTGGAGTTGAGCACAGCATTTCACCCCCAGACGGACGGACAGTCCGAGCGCACTATTCAGATTCTTGAGGATATGCTCTGTGCGTGTGTGATTGACTTTGGAGGGTCTTGGGATCAGTTCTTGCCATTGGTGGAGTTTGTTTACAACAACATTTATCAGTCCAGCATTCAGATGGCACCGTATGAGGCTTTATATGGTAGGAGGTATAGATCTCCGGTTGGATGGTTTGATCCGGGGGAGGCTCGGCTATTAGGTACGGATTTGGTTCAGAAGGCGTTGGACAAGGTCAAGATCATTCAGGATAGACTTCATTCAGCTCACTCTTGGAAGAAGAGTTATGCAGATCGCAAGGTTCGAGATGTGGCATACATGGTTGGTGAGCGGGTATTGCTTCGAGTATCGCCTATGAAGGGCGTCATGAGATTCGGGAAGAAGAGCAAGCTTAGCCCTAGGTACATTGGTCCGTTTGAGATTCTTGATCGAGTGGGAGAGGTGGCCTATAGACTCGCATTGCCGCCGAGCTTATCAGTCGTGCATCTGGTATTTCATGTTTCGATGCTCCGGAGGTATCACGGGGACCCATCGCACGTGTTGGATTTCAGTTCAGTCCAGTTGGATAAGGATCTATCTTATGTTGAGAAGCCAGTGACTATATTGGATAGGCCGATCAGAAAGTTAAGGTCGAAGAACATTGCATCAGTAAAGGTTCAGTGGCGGGGCCAGCCAACCGAGGAGGCGACTTGGGAGATCGAGCGGGATATGCGCAGCCGATACCCTCATCTTTTCACTACTTCAGGTATGTTCTCTGTGCTCGTTTAAGGACAAACGAATGTTTAAGTGTAGGAGGATATAACGACCCAACCGGCCGTTTTTGGAATTTACGCCCCGATCCCCCATTAACTACTTCCCCTAAGTTCATTTCTGCTATTTTGGTTTGCCGGGACATTCGGTGTTGGGTTTCAGAGTGTTTTGGGACACTTAGTACCTAAATGAGAGCTTAAGTGTTGGAAAGTTGTCCGTTATCGGAACAGTGTAAAAATGACCTCAAAATGGAAAATTGATGGTTCCGTTAGCTCCGTTAGGTGATTTCGGGGTTGGGAGCATGTTCGGAATGTATTTTGGAAGTCTGTAGCTCATTTAGGCTTGAAATGCTGAAGTTTGAATTTTTGAAGTTTCCGGTCCGATAGTGAATTTTTTACCCGAGGGTCAGAATGGAATTCCAGAAGTTTTTGTAGCACCGTCATGTCATTTGGGACGTGCGTGCAAAATTTCAGGTCAATCGGACATGTTTTGGTTAGGTTTTTTATCGAAAGCGAGTTTTGTAGAAATTTGAAGTTCTTAGGTTCGAATCATTGATTAATTCGAGTTTCCAGCGTTGTTTTAGGTGGTTTAAGGATTGGTACAAGTTCGAATGATGATATGGGATATTTCTCGTACATTTTGAGGAATGTACGTGAGGTGAATGCCTCGTGCGTGAGGTGACGAGTGCGTACTTGAGCTAATTGTTGTAAACCCGTTTCTACTTGAAGTATTTAAATTGAGATTTCCTGTTACTTATTCATTTTAGACTGTAAGTTTAAACCTGTGCTAACTTAGAGAAGCATGTTTAGCTGACTTACTCGCTTGATTGTTTAACTGTATTATTTGTACTTTGTGAAGCATGTTAGGCTAGAAATTACTATTACTTATACTGATTTTAGTATTATTCTGAGATTATGATTTGTTGTTGTTGTGTGTTTAATTTGGGACTATGGGACGTCTTCCCGAGAGATCCCCCTATATTTGATATATTCTGGATTGAGGGTGGGGGATACCAAGAGATCCCCGACACATGTATTTCTATATATTGGGATACCAAGAGATCCCCGGCTTAAATAAGAGGATACCAAGAGATCCCAGTGTATATGTTGAGGAAACCAAGAGATCCTCGGGATACCAAGAGATCCCTGGTACATATGATGAGCATACCAAGAGATCCTCGGGATACCAAGAGATCCCCAGCTATTATTCCTTGTTGAGAGCAGTATTCCTTGTATTGTTACCTTTGCTTTCTATTACTGTTCTTCCTTATTTATCTGGTTTAGATTCTCGCTGTAGACTTTATTTAAAATATTTCTGTTATCTTATTATTTATTGTGTTTTATCTCAGTAGGGCCCTGACCTTCCTCGTCACTACCCAACCGAGGTTAGGCTTGGCACTTACTGAGTACCACTGTAGTGTACTCATGCCCTTCTGCGCATGTTTTTTTTTCATGTGCAGATTACCCAGGTACCTCTACTCAGGCGCACTATCCTTGAGGTGAGGAGTTATACGGAGACTTCGAGGTATATCCGCCACGTCCGCAGACCAGGAGTCTCTATTCTGTTCCAGCTTTAGTATCTAGTTTATTCCTTTCTCTCAGTTGTTTAGATATTCTGGAGTTAGAGCAGCATACTATGTTTCTATTAGCCTGTGGTTCCCGTGAGTTTTCGGGTTTTAGGATTGAGTTGTAGACTTCCGCGTTTCTTTTGGGTTGTATAGACCGAGCGGCCTTATATGCAGTCATTATTTTACATATGTTCAGTTTTAATTAATTATTCCGCAAGTTATATTAAATTTCCGCATTGTTAGGCTTACCTAGTTGTAGGAACTAGGTACCATCATGGCATGTTCATGGAGGGTGAATTGGGGTCGTGACAGATTCTCATCCACGTGGACCGCACTAATATGCAGCGCGGCCGCGTGGGCTTTTAGCTTGCACTTGTGGGTCTCTGAATCTTACTGGCGTGGACCACACAGAAGTGTAGCGCGACCGTGTGCCTTGCAACAACAATTACCCATTCTCTGAATCTCCTAGCGCGGCTGCGTGGCATATCAGTGTGGTCCGTGCTAGGCCTTTCTGTTCCTCAACTTCACTTGGTCTTTGACACTTGGGCAGGTTTCACTCCGTTTTGAGCCGATCTTTGACATTTGTCACCTTGCCGCTCAAACATGTAATCAAGCACAACTTGTAAGCATTTTGGGTCTATTCTGTAGCAATTTGTAATCAAAGCAATAGCAAGTAGGGGCATTTTCATGGTAAAATCCTAACTTATCACATGCCAATTGAAAGAGTTGGTGGAAAGAGTTGTGTGGATGCTAGGAGGAAGCTTCCTCTTGTGATGTCACTCATGACATCAAGAGGAGGTAGTTTGATGTTACCAATGACATCAAGAGGAGGTCTTTACCTTTATAAATAGATGCACTCCTTCATTTGTAGAAATCATCCCAAAAATAATACAATACATCGTAGTGAGTAGAGAGTTAAGAGAGAAATTCTCTTAAGCGTAATTGAGAAATCTCCCCTTCTTTTGTTAATAATAAAAGGCAACTGTTCTCTGGTGGACGTAGAATTATTTTGATCTGAACCACATTAAATCTTGTATTTTTTCTTTATCGTTTTTGCTAACACATTAAATGGCGATAATTTGAGCTAGGGACCTCCGAGTTCGATTTCGGGCATATGCCCAAATCCCAAATCATGATACGGACCTATTAGAACAGTTAAAATGCAGATTCGGGTCCATTTGTTCAAAATATTAACTGAAGTCAACTTAGTTGAGTTTTAAAGTTCTATTTCACATTTTAATCAATTTTTCGTATAAAAACACTCCGAAAAAATTTACGGTCTGCACATGCAAGTCATAATATATATTACAAAGCTGCTCGAGACCTTAAGTCACTGAATGGGGCATAAATTCTTAAAATGACAAGCCAAGTTGTTACAAGTGCGATTTTTCGGTTCGTTTTGTACACCCTTAGTTGCGCATCATAGTGTTTGTGTGTGTGTGTATTTTCTTTTACACAGAAAAACAATTACATTACGTATACTTTCCAGCTTATCTTATTTAGTTATCAAAGTGGTAGTAGGTTAACACAGGCCGATAATTAAACTTGATAGAGAAACAATTATCCTCTCACACGACAATTGTTTTTTTTAATACAATTTATTTACCACCAGTGTTTCAGACTTAGAGTTTGATTGGTCCCCATATATTTTTTCGAGTTTGATTCTAGAGTGAAAGGCTTATGCATCTCTCTAAATACCCTCACCAGAACCTTTTCTTCTCAACTTTGAATATCATGGACACTATTTTTAAAAACTTTGATAATCCATACATTCTTCCAAAGCCTCCGGACTTTTTAATAACTTCCAATCAACTTAGGGATTAATCAAATTCGGGCAACCCAAAGGACCCTATACAATTAAATTTCAAAGACAAACTTGTTAGAAATGGAGATCATTTAAACTTCTCTTTAGGTCATCTCGATCCCAACTCCTCTCCAATGGAAATTCATGAAGATGAATTGGTTTTTTCTTCCGAAGAGGTGTCCGCTAAACAAACACTATCAGTACCTATCACAAATGAAGATAAACAACGAATTTATCTCCCTTGGAAATACTCGTTAATCATCAAGCTTCATGGTAAAAGAATACTATACCAAATACTAAAACAGAAAATTCAGGCGCTATGGAAAATCAAAGAAAATTTTCCGCTCATCGACTTGGGGAATGACTATTACATAGTAAAGCTTCAAAATGAGGAGAGTATGAACCATATCCTTCAAGATGGTATGTGGTTTGTTTTTGGCTTTTTTTATCAATCCAACACTGGCAACCTAATTGTGTCGCAAAGAATGCAAAGCAAAGCCATACGGCAGTTTGGGTGAGATTACCCCTATTATCTACAGAGTTCTATGTTGGTCAAATTCTACAAAGGGTAGGAAAATCAATTTGTAAACTGCTAAGGATAGATGCCTGCACTTCCTCACCTCTTAGAGGAAGATATGCAAGATTATACATAGAGGTTCCGATGAATGATCCGGTTAAAAAATTAATCTTTATTGGTAACCATAAGCAAGAAATTCAATACGAAACAGATAATTATTTTTGCAAACATTGTGGCTACTTAGGTCATAGAGATATGGACTGTCAAAAGAAGGATTTTACGAAGAGGAACACAACCCAAATACAACTGGTAGGAGACAAATCTACAACCTCAAGCATACCAGATGAAGGATGGAAAACAGTCCTCTTTCCACGACATAAAAATGCTCAACAAACCAAAGCAAAAAAGGTATCAACATCAAAATTCCATATGTCAGGTAATAATTTTAGAGTACTAATCCACAACTCAGGTAAGTTACCTTCTACCAAAAATTTTAATTTTGTTCAAAAAGTTAATAATTATGTTTATGAAAAAATAATCTAAATAATATGCAACTCCCTACTACCCAATCTTCTTATACAACCAATAAATTTAAGGACAATACTATTAGCCACAAAATCGGACCTCAACAAATGGTATTAGACAATACCACCTTGTCAGTAACCAAAAACACCCAACTCTAGGTTCATTGAATCGGGTTCAGTGCCAAAATTCTGACAAAAATCTTACCAAATCACTACAAGACAAAATAAATAATAAAAATGATTACTCCCTAAATGATACTAATACTTAATCGAATGAGGTTCAGACTAGTCCTAATCATCATCACAGAACCTCCTCACCTTCAAATCACGAATTAACCCTACAAACTACTACCATGCAAATGCATGCGTATAGCCATCCGTCCAACCATGCTCACTCTCCCATCCAAATGGAAAAAACCCAAAATCAAATCTCATGCAGAATCCCCCATATGTTCAAACACGCTAAACCATTCAGGTAGCATGCAAGTAGATTTAATAATACCCTCAAACCCTACCCCTCAACCCTTATATCACCAAGATCAGCCCCCAAACAATGCTAAGAAATCCTCTAGGCAATCGGAGAAGATTTCGACTCATCCAAATCTTGAGAAACCAACGATCACTTCCAATGGACAACCTTCCCCCTTTACCCCCAACAAATGCCTCCCCTTCCAGTAGTGTATGCCGAGCCCCCACTTTCACAGAACCACCACCCCACCAGTTGGATAGAACTAGGTCTAATGTGGAGGGGAATTTCATTACAAGTGAATATCAATGGGCAAGGGAGCATCATACTCATCAACAACCCTCAATTTCTAGCACAAGTAATATATGAGGGTCTTCACTTGTCAATGAGCAACTACCTAAATCATATTTTGGTAAACAACATAATGCAGCCCTTAGCTCCTGGAATGAACAACAACCTAGTTCAAGCAATGCGGGCACAATGGAACCTCCCCCCTCCCCCACTTTGCCCAGAACCCTTATCTCCCTCAGAATATGGGCCTAGAGCTACCATTCTTCCCTCCCCAAGAGCTGATGACTCTAAATCCAATCCTACTTTCCTGGGAACTGCCTTTGAACCCCATGCAATAGGAGGTGTAGTTGAACCCAGCTCAAATGGCCCAACAGATTCCAGAACCCCTTATACCACAAGACTTAGGAAATCTAGGGGGAAGAAATAGAGGGGAAGATAGACCTTATAGGGGAGCACACAGTAAAAATTTCAAACCTGAACGAAGTAAAGGTATATCTATTCTAGGAGAGGTGGGACAAGAGGCTTATTCTAGCTTGTCCATATTCACTATACAAATGCACGATGGATATGAGGCCACCCCAAGAACCAACTGTAGGGAAACTAGCCATGATCCTAGCCCTTTCACTAAGGAGGAATCCAATATTCCCTCAAACATCCCAGGACAATGGCCCTCTCCACCCAAATCACCCCCGGATGAATCGTGCTAAGAATATAATTATCTGGAATATCAGAGGTGGAAATAATGCAAAATTTAGGAGGAACTTACACGATGTAGTTGTTACTCACCAGCCTTGCATGGTCTCCCTACTAGAAACTAGAATGACAAATCATGATAGCTTGATGAACGAGTTTGGATTTTCGGACGATAGAAGTCCCAGCTAAGGGACAGTCAGGTGGTATGGCAGTCATGTGGAACACTAATTTGGTGCATGTCAACAACTTCATCAAACGGAATAACGAAACTCATGCTCTTCTTGAGGTAATCCCTCTCAACAAACATCGCTATTTATATCTATTTATGCGAGTACAAAAGTCTCAAAAAGAAATATTATATGGGATAACATTACTAATATCTTTGATAATTATAAGGGTGCTTGGTTACTTGGTGATGACTTAATGATGTCCTAGTTGCTAAAGATAAACTAGGATGTAACCCTATCAATAGGATAAGGGCCTTAAAACTTTGGAATAAAATTAATTATTATAAGTTAATGGACTTAGGTTTCAAAGGTAGCAAATATACATGGTATAATCATAACAAAATTAACAGTTCCTAGACAAAGTTTTAGCAAATGAGGAATGACTAAGCATTTTTCCTAGGGCAATTGTTATACACATACCAAAAATCCATTCGGATCATAACCCTATTCTAATAGAAATTATTCCTAAATATTTAAATCCACTCCCCAAACCGTTTAGATTGGAGTCTTACTGGTGCAGGCATCCCCAATTTAGGAATATAGTTAATGAATGTTGGATTGGCAATAATTTTATTGAAGCCTCTAAAACCTTTAGGAACCATATAGTGGATTGGAAAGATACTACTTTTGGAGACCTTTTTAGGAAAAAGAAAATTATTTTAGCAATATTAGCAGGGATCCAAAATTCAAACTCCTATGGTCATAGTAATTTCCTTAGTAACTTGGACCCTTAAGATCGATTACAACAACCTTCTGAAAATAGAGGAAGATTTCTGGAAATTACGTTCTAGAGTTAACTAGCTCAACGAAGGTGACTCCAACTCAAAATTCTATCACATCTGTGCCACCAACAATAGAAGAACCAACAAGATAGTATTTTTAAAGACACTGAAGGAAACTGGATTGATGATCCTCAAAGAATCATGGATCATATCTATAACTATTTTAATAAAATATTTGCTACTAGTCATAAATCATCCAACTGGGCAGCTATCAACAAAGACCCTCCTAGTTTTATAGATTGTAACCTGGCCTTTTTAGACAATCCACTATCCCAATCAGAACTTAAAAATTCAATCTTTAGTTTCAAACTTTTTAAATCACATGGGCCGGGTCGTCTCCATCCTTTTTTTGTTTCAAAAATTTTGGTACTACCTAAATACTTCTGTGACAAATCTTTATCAACAAGCTTTTGAAACAGACAAGCTACCAAAAGGAATAAATGATACTTATCTCTGTTTAATTCAAAAAATCCCTAATTCTATAAACCTAAAAATTTTTTGGCCAATTGGGCTTGCAATACCATTTATAAAATTATCACAAAAACCATTGCAAATAGACTTAAACATTTTCTAGAAAATTTAATTTGCCCTTACCAATCTAGTTTTCTCAAAAGAAGACATACTAGTGATAATGCAATCATTATCCAGAAATTAATGCTTAGAATGCATAAACAAAGGAGTGAAAAATCTAATCTAATCTCGAAAATAGACCTAGAAAAAGCATTTGACCGGCTTGAATGGTCTTTTATTTATAGAACCCTTTGCCACTTTAAATTTCCTCCAAAGACCACTTCCTTATTAACAAATTGCATCACTACTGGCAATATAACAGCCCTAGCTAATGGTAGTAGAAGTAATTTCTTTACCCCCAGTAGAGTCATTAGGTAAGGAGACCCCATATCCCCCTATATTTTTGTCCTTTGTTTGGAGATAATGTCCATTCATATAAATCACCAGGTCGACATTGGTAACTGGTCCCCCATCAGTATAGGAAAAAAATATTATAAGATATCTCATCTATTTTATGCAGACGACCTTACCCTAATGTGCAATGTTGATAACAAATCCCCTAATACCATCTTAAGTTGCCTAAATTCTTTCTGCACAATGTCAGGCCAAAAGATTAAATTGGAAAAGTCAAAATTAATTGTTTCAAAAAATTATCCTACTTCCACAAAAAAGGAGTTGTCCAAACTATTCAACATAAAATTCAGTAATTATTTTGACAAATATCTTGGTTTTCCTATAACAAACACAACCTAGACCTTCGGATTACCAATTCATTCTAGATAAAATGACTAACAAAATGGCTTCCTGAAAATCTAAATTCCTTAACATGGTAGGTAGGACAACTCTAGCATCTGCCTCCCTTAATAGTATTCTTAACCATGTTATGCATTATAATTTTTTACCTATCAAGATTCTCAAGAGCATTGATAAAATTCAAAAACGGTTCATCTGGGGATCCACTACTACTTCTAATAAAATTCACCTCCTGCCTTGGGATACTTTGACTAAGGATAATAAGGATGGATGATTGGCACCACACAGCAAAAGATAAAAAACCTAGTGGTTCTAGCTAGCCTTTCTTGGAGAATCCTTCACAACCCACTGCTCCCTTGGTCCCAAACTTTTTCATCTCTCTACGATGTTTCCAAAAATATAAAAACCTCTTCCTTTATTTGAAAAAGTATCATCAAAGGCTGGAAGATTTGTAACAAAGGCCTAAAATGGACCCCCCATGCAAACTCTACCATGAATATTTGGGAATCCAATTGGATCCCCAATCCTCTACTCTTAGGAGTAACATAGAGGGCCCTCTCACCATTCCTAGTGAACGACTTAGCATCAAAGATATTTGGCTAGGTAACCATTGGGATTTTTAAAAATCCCCTTTCAACTACCTCCTCATATCCAAAATGCCATTCTCTCCTTTCAACCCAACAAAAGAAATCATGATTCTTGTTATTGGGATTTGACGGGAAATGGTAGTTTTACTATAAAGACTTACTACAAACTGATTAACCCTAATGCTAACAACTTGGTTGATTTTGAATGGATTTGGAAGTTCAATTGTCCCAACAAGATTAGATTTCTCTTATGGAAATGTCTCCATAATAGGCTTTCTACGCGACATTATTTACATTATATAGGTTTGAATATCGACCCTATTTGTCCAGTATGCAACAGAAGAGGAAACTCTTGAATACATTTTCACAACTTATTCTACTGTTAATATGTTTTGGAAAACTTTAGGACAAAACTTTTTTCGAGCAAAAAAAAAATACTGACTGAATGCATAAGATTAGAAACCTTTGTCCAAATACCCCTACCACCCACACAACATGAGATAACCTCTTCCCCTTTTATCATATGGATAATTTGGGCAGATAGAAATAATAATAATCACAATAATATGACTCTTAAATTCAACCAATCTCATGCAGTCTCACTTGCTTTAGAGTACTACCATCTCACTTCTAAGGAACCCATAGTGACCCAATCCCATTCTATTAAAATTGCATGGCACAAACCCTCTCCCAATTTTATCAAGCTGAACACAGATGATGCTTTCCAACATAATTCAACTTTGGGAGGCATGGGTGGTGTTTTCAGAAACCATAGAGGAGACTGGATATTGGGTTTCCAACACTCCAATCCTTCGTCTTCCCCTCTTCAATCTGTACTAAAAGCCCTAAAGATAGGTCTTTCAATCGCGCTCAGTTATGGTTACTCTCCACTAGTGATGGAAACAGATGCAACGGAGGTCATAAAAATCTTACATTCAAATGTTGTGCCTTACAACTCTATCATTACTGATTGTAGGTGGTTAATGCACCAGCTGAAGCATCCGAAGATCATCCATAATTTTCGGAAAGGAAACAAGGTTGCTCACAAAATGGCCAAGGAAGGACTCGAGCATGCAAGGAAAAACCAACTTTTTATCAACCCATTACCTATAGTATTAAATAAACTAGCAATTGACAGAAATGGCTATGCGTATTTGACCAAAAAATTCAGTACTCATGTGTGTGTTAATTTGACCGAAATGGAGAATTTAAATATCTTTGAGGCTTGTTCGTTTGTTAAGGATGTAACTGCCAGTACTCTATAATGTCCTTTAAATAAATTATCTTTTCAGTCCAAAAAAAAAAAAGAGTTCGATTGGATTTGTATTGCGTAAGGTCCTTTTAAAGGTGGAAGTGTTTCTTATAAAAAAAAAATTATTCTCATGGCTCGAATCTTAAACTTTTAGTTCGTATGGATATATTTTATCCATCCGACCATAATTCCTGGAGGTAATTATTTTCTTTTGAACTAAAAATATCGCTTGTGTAGTTCAATGTCAATTACTTTACCCACAAAATCTTGAGAACATAGAGATTGTCATCCCTAGAGCGAAAATAGGGGCGGAACTAGAGTGTTGGGAGCAGATTCGGCTGAATCTATTAGCTTTAGTTCGAATCTTGTATTTATCTTCAAAAAAATTTATTTAATATATATAAATTATTAATTTAGAACCCAACAATTTATACCGATTAAAATTCCGAATTCATAAGCTTAAAATCCTAACTCCACCTCTGATTGAAAATGTATTATCATTATAACTTTTATCTTTGTTCCTCTGTTAGTGTCTATCATCTTAGTTTTATTTCTAATAAAACAAAATTTAACTGCGATGCGATAACAAACATGATAGAAAAAAAAGAAAAAAAAATATTCTTCAACATGAAAGACCATAAATTTTTTACAATAGCATAGTCATTTTTTGTACGTACATGTTTTTTGTAAATAATTATAATTGAATTTTAGCAGTCTACTTGTACTTAATATAATTGAGACATAGTATATTTATATGCCAAAATAATTACCATCAATCAATTGAGGTCTAATTAAAGAGGAACTGTATGAGCAGAAGGTATCAATTTAGGTGTCATCTAAAATAATGGTGGACATCGGTCGATTCGGTTCAGTTATGAATATTATCGATTTTGCCTATCGGTTATCCGTTTATAAATATCATAACCCGAAAATCAAATCGATAAGATATTGGTTATTGATTATCGATCATTATCGGTTCGGTTATCGGTTTATCCGATAAGATAAAACAACTAAAACAGTTTCGCAATGTATAAAATAGTTTCGCAACGTATAAAATCGTTTTGCAAAAACAGTTTTATAAGATTTTAAGAACTATTTTGCTAAAACTCTTTTCAGAACTATTCTATTTCACAAGAATTTAAATTTACTGCAATACCCAATAAAATAAAAACACTAACCAAAGTTTCTATCTTTCATTCTTCAACCCAAAAAATATAAACAAAAGTCCAAATATCAGTCAGTGACATAAAAATAGAATATCAGTCATATTTTCACTTCGACACTTTCTACAAATAAAAGGGATCTAAATGAATAACTAACACAAGTGTCAGTCATGGCACACATGTTTGTGATGCAGTTTTTGTAAATATCAAAAGAAAAAGTGAGAAGTTGAGTCACTACCCTTCGACTGCTTTGAAGACCGAACGACTTCATCAAATAGTTCTGCTAAACATATAATTAATAGTTCTGCTAACAATAGAACAATAGAACTAAATCTGCAACAATAGAACAGAGTTCAACACTTCAACTAATAGTTCAATACTACAATGCGATTGAATAGTGAAGTGAAGATGCGACCGAAGAATCTGATGGATCTGAGAAATGAAGTGAAGATGTGACTGAAGAGTGAAAGAAAGAAGCTGAGAAATGCGATTGACGCCGGCCTGAGTCTTGACGGGCTGACTGGTGAGGGCGTGAGGCGGAGAAACTGAGAAAGAATAGGGAAATCAAAGAGTGAACTATGAATTATGAAACTCTAGTATGTATATACTTAAGGGTAAACTAGTAAATTAGTTAATCCTTATTGGGTTATTAATTTTACCTAATAACAGAACTGCCAAACCGAGCCCGAACCGATAACCCAATAAAAAAAATATTTTAACCCATTACCGAACCGTTAACCCAATAACCCAATATCGATAACCCAATAAATAATTAACGGTTCGGATTATCGGTTGATGTATGCCCACCCCTAATCTAAAACTAAATGCACCAAGGTCCTATCCTCAGACTTTGAATTAAACTTTGTAAAGCAAAGTTTCAGAAAACAATATGTGTGCACCTATCAAATCAAAGTGCAAAATCTTCATATTCTACTTCAATAAATAAGATAAAAAGGATTAACAAAAAAATAGAACATCAAAATAGTTATTGAAGTACATATCTACAAGATTGAGAAACACCTTTTTTGAAAAATTTATTAAAAAAAACGTATTTTACAAAGTTACTGATTAACTACCAGAGATCATTCCTTGCATTTATAGATAATGTTGCATTGGAATTTTGTTCGACGCAACTTCTTGCAAAACTAATTCTTAAAAATTGTATGTTCAAAGTCTTTAATTTTCTTGGCAAAGAAATTTTTGCAATTTTTATTTTTGTTTTATGTTTTCGGAGGTCGTCTTCAAACGGCATCAATTTTTGGCAGACTAATGGGCCGGGTCTCCATGGACGTGGCAACACGAAAATCAAATCTGAGTTAGGCCTCCTTTGGTAAAAATTGCACGGGGCGCCCTATTTGGGCACCCCTTTTAACCTTTAGCCGCTTTGTCTTTTTGTTTGTATTTGTACCCACTTTTTAAAAAACTTCAGCTTCCCTTTATAACTGAAAAACTTCAACTCTAGAGAGCTGAAGTTTCCGGGTTACTAAACAAAAACTTCAGCTCTAGAGTTGAAGTTTTTAGTTTATAACTTGGAAACTTCAGCTCTAGAGCTGAAGTTTCCAAGTTATAAACTAAAAACTTCAACTCTAGAGAGCTGAAGTTTCCGGGTTACTAAACAAAAACTTCAGCTCTAGAGTTGAAGTTTTTATTTTATAACTGGGAAACTTCAGCTCTAGAGCTGAAGCTTTTATTTTATAACTGGAAAACTTAAGCTGAAAAACTGCTTAAGTTTTTATTTTATAACTGGAAAACTTAAGCTATAAAGCTTAAGTTTTTATTTTATAACTGGAAAACTTAAGCTCTAGAGCTGAAGTTTCTGGGTTACTAAACAAAAACTTCAACTCTAGAGCTGAAGTTTTTATTTTAGAATTGGCAAACTTCAGCTGTAGAGCTGAAGTTTTCCGGTTACAAAGACAAAAATTTCAGCTCTAGAGCTGAAGTTTTTCAGTACAAAAGAAAAACTTCAGCTGGAAAACTACTTAAGTTTTTATTTTATAACTGGAAAACTTCAGTTCTAGAGCTGAAGTTTTTATTTTATAACTGGCAAACTTCAGCTGTAGAGCTGAAATTTTCCGGTTACAAAGACAAAAACTTCAGCACTAGAGCTGAAGTTTTCCAGTACAAAAGAAAAACTTCAGCTGGAAAACTGCTTAAGTTTTTATTTTATAACTGGAAAGCTTAAGCTGGAAAACTGGTTAAGTTTTTATTTTATAACTGGAAAACTTAAGCTCTAGAGCTTAAGTTTTTATTTTATAACTGGAAAACTTAAGCTGGAAAACTGCTTAAGTTTTTATTTTATAACTGGAAAACTTAAGCTGGAAAACTGCTTATGTTTTTATTTTATAACTGGAAAACTTAAACTCTAGAGCTTAAGTTTTTATTTTATAACTGGAAAACTTAAGCTCTAGAACTTAAGTTTTCCGATTACAAAGACGAAAACTTCAGCCCCGTGGGCTGAAGTTTTCCAGTACAAAAGAAAAACTTCAGCCCACGGGGCTGAAGTTACGTGAAAAAGCGGGTACGCTTACAATTTTTTTTGCAAAGCGGGCACAAGTTAAAATGTGGCACAAAAAACGGGTATAGATGCAAATCCCCCCCTCATTTGTTTGCACGTCTGAATCTTAATCATTTAGATCTCATATATTAAGTGCGTTTGTTTTTAAAGTCTGAATGTTAATTATTCAGATCTTAATTATTAAGTGTGTTTATTTTTTTTTTACTTTATAACCACTTAATGGGTCTGAATAGATCTGTATGATTAAGGTCTATAACAGAGACTTAATTTCATTAAGATGCTATCACATATTCATTATTAACGGCCGTCATTGCCTACCATTATCAACTACCATCTGCCACCACCAGTCCACCTCCACCATACTCAACCACCACCTCTACCCCACCACCGCCACATCCACCACCACCACGCCACCATCATCCTCAATCATAGCCGCTACAATTATCGACCATCACCACCCACTATCCCCACCACTTCGATCACTATCTTTCTCACCCAAAATCAATACTCATCCACCTCAACTACCACAACTGACCACCCCATCACCATCAACAGCCACAGCTGGCACTGTCCATCATTATAACCTACCACCACCCACCCACCACCTTCCTCAGTCACAACTAGTGCCACCACCCGCCATTATTAACTATCACCATCCACCACCACATTCCTCAATCATAATCGTCACCACTACCAATCACTACTAGCTACTAGCATGAACCACCATCATTAATCAAAACTACCACCAATCATCGATTTTAGTCGGCATTCACCCGTTAGCCATCACCATCAACAACTGTCATATTTTAAAAAATTATATATTTTATTGATATAATATTAGATTAGTTAGTATTTCATTTGAATTTTATGTTTATTAATTTTCTAATAAAGATAAATTTTATTCATTCAGATGTTAAAAATCAAACGGTCTTAATTATTTAGTATTCAAATTTTAATACACATCTTAATATATTCAGATGTGTATTTAGATTCGGGTACACATCTTAATATTCAGAAGTATATTCAGATTCAGACGTCTTAATCTTTAAAAAAAAAAACAAATGAGGCCTTAGCTAGTTTTTGGTTGGTAATAGCAAAATAGTCAATATTTAAAAATAGCCAATATTTATATGATTACTTTTAAAATTGTATTAGTAATTATAAATTAGGCTGATTTTTTTTTCTCGAAAATCCATCAGGGCTTCGGGTAGTGGCCCTACTAAGTTTTACGGGCCCATGAATTTAGAGTCGGCACTTATTTTTGTTCAATTTCCTCTCTCTAGTTCCCTGTTCTCTTCAGAAGATTATCCTTGTTCAATTTTAGTGTTCTGCAGCAAAATTGTCAAGTGTACTATCGGTACTTTTGCACGAGGGACAATGGTAATTAGCCAATTTCCTAAATTCGTGTTTTAGAGATTTCTATTGATTATAGTTTTTATTAGGGTTTCTTAACGGAGCAGTAGTCTGAATTATTGGGTGTTCGTGTGTAGGTATACGTAGGTTATGCCCATGATCATATTAATATATTGAAATAAATAATAGTCCTTGATAGTGCTTTACAAAGACTGGTTTTTGGTGGTCAGAAATCTTCCCTTGTTTAATTTTGTTTTTTGTTGTATTGGTTTTTTTTTTTTTTTGGTTAAAGGAGGCATGTTTGGAATTTCATGAAGTTCAATCTGAGCATAGATGTATGCTCATTGTATACGTGCTTCGCGCATTTACCTATACGTTTCTTTTTGGATAGGTACTGATATTGTTTTAGTTCTGAAAATTTTTCAGTTGCTTATTCTAATAATTAGATGTTCATGATTTTGTATTGTTATTTAAAACAAATTTGGCTCCTTATATCTTAGGTTTACCAATCTGAGATTTTGCAGCGTGCTAATACTTGTTAGGATTTGTTTGAGAAGATGTCTCCTTCTCTCTATGTCCCCTTTGTTTTTGAAATGAATTGCATCTCGGACACCCAAATACATCAATGCTTCTACTTAGAGGGAAAACTAATGTTCTTTTAAGAAACTGGAGTGGTTTGGCATCATGCAAAGCAAAGTGCAGAAATTTTCTTCCGCTGTCTTCTTAGAGCCTGGACTTGGAGAATGAGTCCTTTATGTCGTGCACATATATGAGCCGGAAGTTTGTTTCGGCACTTCAGTTGTGATTTTTAGCTTTGCACTTGAGTTTAGTTAGCATCTGTAATAGCGATGTCAAGTGTTCCCTATTATTTGGCTTAATCATGAACAATTTATCTCCCTTCTCTCTCCATGTCATTCTATCCTCTCCATCATCTATTTGTTAGTCACATAATGTAGCAAAAGGACCCCAATCTCTTCCTGCTTTTGTCCTTGATAGTCCTCCTAAATATTACTTTCATTTCATTTTCATTACTTATACTCCTCAAATGGTGACACACTCATTTGTGTTCTTGTTAGTCACAAGTTTGTAACACTTACAGGATGCTTCTGCAAGGGTCATGTTACCATGCCACTTATCCATCCAGAAGCTAATTTTCATCTTGTTATCCACTACTTAGTAACGATAAGAATGAATATGCCCCCTTCATAGGCACCAAGGGTGTGACTTAGTGGTTAATCAAGTGGGTGAAAACCATAGTGGACTAGGTTTCAAATTCAGTAGAGACAAAAAGTACTACTCCTTCCGTCTCAATTTATGTGACACTCCTTCCTTTTTACGTCTGTCCCAAAAAGAATGACATCTTTCTCTATTTAATGAGATGATTTATAGCAATAGAATTTCTATAGCTTATTTTACACCACAAGTTTCAAAATTCTTTGTTTTATACTTTCATTCTTAAACTCCGTGCACAGTCAAACACCACTACACAAATTGGGACGGGGGAGTAGGTGATTTCTTCCTATCCTCCTAAGTCATGGTGAGTAGTAGGTACCAATGAAATAGTCTAGGTGCGCACAAAGTGGCCCCGACAACACCATTATAAAAAAAAAAGGAAGTATGTCCCTTTTATTATTCCTTTCGACAAACCAACTCCATGTGAAAATTTGCAGTTTCTCCCTATTTCCTGACCAACAACAATATTATTATATGTATCCATTTTTCGATTTGATACAATGTGTTGTGTTGAATTGTGTGAACACCTCATAAAAGTTTAAGCCATTAGCAATGAGGCACTATTGTTTATTTATATTAGGTCTTGGTCAAGTCACACCATGTCACGACCCCAGTTCGCCCTGATGGCACCTAGTCTCTACGACTAGGTAAGCCTAACAATGCGAAAAATAAACAATTTGCGGAAAGAAGTAATTTAAGAACCGAAATAACAAGTGAAACAGTGTTTAAGATGCCGCTCGGCATATACAATACAAACTCTCGAAACTAACAACATTTCCCAAAACCTGGAATCTCATGAAATCACAAGCTTTTGAATGTCTACAAGTATATAACTCCAGAATGTCTAAGAAAGAAAAATACAGAAGGGCTAATACTTAAAAAGAGAATAGAAAGGGTCTCTTCGGTCTGCAGACGCGGCAGATATCTCGGAGTCTCCACAAGCGCCTCATTTCAAGCGTGATAAGACTACCTGGATCTGTACATGAAAAACATGCGCAGAAAGGGCATGAGTACACCACAACGGTACTCAGTAAGTGCCAAGTCTAACCTCGGTCGGGTAGTGACGAGGAAGGTCAGTGCCCTACTGAGGTTAAATGAAATATACGGTATAACAGTTTAGGAGAACACAGTAAAATCAGGTGCAACAGTAAGCAGTAACACAGGATAAAAAGAACAACAGCAGCTATAACAGAAACAAAGAAATCACGAAAAAGAATATAGCTTAACTCAGAGATAACAACCGGGGGACCTTCCAGTATACCGTCATGTAGTCCCGAATATAACTATCCAGTGGATCTCTCGGGATACTGTCCCGTAGTCCATCGTATATATCCGAAGGATCTCCCGGGATCCCATCCCGTAGTCCAACTAACAGTGCACAGGGATCTACCGGAATCCCGAATCGTAGTCCCAAATATAAGTACCCAGTACTGGAGGAATCTAGCGGGTGCAGTCCCGTAGTTCCATATAACTGTGCAAGGGGATCTACCGGAATCCTACATCCGTAATCCCAAATTAACAGACAAGGGGGATATACCGGAATCCCACATCCGTAGTCCCAAATGTAAATACACATCAGCAACATGAAGAATATTCAGCAAATGTCAATTCATATCAAGGCAGACAGGTAATTCTAGCCTAGCATACTACGCAGAATCCAGGTAAAGCAGTTTGAGCAAATAAAGCAATTAAGTCACTTAGACATGCTTCCCTAAGCTAACAACAAGCTTAAATTTCAAGTAGTAATAACAGGAGGAGAAGCACAATTTTAATTACTTGGTGAAAATCGGATTTTCAACAATTAGCAGAAGTACGCACTCGTCACCTTACGTACAAGGCATTTCAAATACCAACAATACCAAATCCCTTAAGTCCCCCACACAATGTTAGGCAAGCCTCCTGCCTCGAACCGGCTCAAAATCAACCTGAAACCACATTCTTGCCACGAGTACTCGACTCCAAATGGCCCAAATCTATTCAATTAAATTGCATAATGTAACACTTCAAGTAACGAATTCAACAAATTAATTCTAAGCTAATACGCGAAATTAGGTAAAATGACCAAAACGCCTCTCGGGCCCACGTTTCGGAATCAGGTACAATTTATATTTTCAGAATCCTCATACTCTCACGAGTTCATGCATACTAAAATTATCCAAGTCCAATGTCGAATTTCCAATCAAAACTCGAAATCTAGATCTAAGAACTTTATTCCATTTTTTTCCCAATTTTCATCTCTAATCCGAAATTAAATGGCAAAACTAAGATTAGATTATAGGAAAACAACTAGTGAGGGATTAGGAACCGTTACCCTGTGATTTCCTCTTCAATTTCCTCCCACAATTGCCTAAACCCTCGAAATCCCTATTTTCTGTCCAGCAATTCCGCTTTTGCGGTCAAGGGACCGCACTTGCGGTCCCGCTTCTGCGTAATAACGATCGCACCTGCGAAACTCACTACAACAACAACAACAACCCAATATAATCCCACTTAGTGGGTCTGGGGAGGGTAGTGTGTACGCAGATCTTACCCCTACCCTGGGGTAGAGAGGCTGTTTCCAAATAGACCCCGACATCCTTCCCTCCAAGAACTTCCCACCTTCCCTAAAATCCGTACCTGCGACCTGTTTACCGTATCTGCGGTCACGCAGGTGCGTGAACTCTTCCGCACCTGCGGGTCCTTGCCTTTCCTCATCTGGCCGCTTCTGCGGCTTCGCATATGCGGGAGTCGCATTTGCGACCTCTCAACCGCAGATGCGGTTATGACAGCAACCCAAAGAACTTCACCTGCAAACTCCAAATTTCCAACTTGTCGTTAACCACCCGAAATCATCCCGAGCCCCCCGGGACCTCAACCAAAAGCACAAACAAGTCTTATACCACTATTCAAACTTATGCGAATCTCAAAAATACCTCAAACAACATCGAATCAACCAATTAACATCGGATTCAAGCCTAAGAACTTTAAAAACTCTCAAATTACGCTTTTAATCAAAAAGTCTATCAAACCTCGTCTGAATGACATGAAATTTTGCGCCACGTTACATTCAACACTACGAAGCTACTCCAACTTCCGGAATTTCATTTCGACCCTTGGATCACAATCTCATTATCGAACCGGAAACTTCAAAAATTCAAGCATTTCAAGCCTAAATTAGCTAAGGACCTCCAAAACACAATCCGAACACGCTCCTATACCCGAAATCAACCAATGGAGCTAACGGAATCATTGAAATTCCATTCCGAGGCCGTCTTCACACTGTTCCGACTACAGTTCAATTTCTAAAGCTTAAGTTCTCTTTTAGAGACTAAGTGTACCAAAATACTCCGAAACTCAAAACCAAACATCTCGACAATTCGAAATAGCAGAAACAAACACGGGGAAAGCAGTTAATAGGGGATCGAGGCGTAAATTCTTAAAAGGACCGGTCGGGTCGTCACACACCATCACCCTTAACATAAAAATATTTTCATGTGTTTGACTCAGGACAAAAGAATTATGCCCGCACGGAAGCAGTTTGTTAAGACATATTCAATACAATGACTTAAATTGAAGGCCTTTGGTTGTTCCGATGCCATTTTGAGTTGTGTGTCATCCCTCTAATAACTAAAGACTTTAGTGTTTATATTAAAAAAATAAAAAACCTAAGGTTGTTAGAGTGGAATACTTATATTTATTTGATTATATTGTAACTACTTGCTTGCAAGAGAGATGCACATTATTAAAGGGGTTGCCCACTCCCAAATATGGTGATAGAGAATATTTCCTTTTCCATTCTGTTCCCTGTGTTCTCTGTATGTATGACAATTGTACTGATTGTGCCCTTGACATGTCTTTTTGTGGTGGATTTTTTTATGTAATTAATGTCTTCATTTGATAATATTTACCTGGTTGCAGGCAACTCTTGCTGATTCTTTCCTGGCAGATCTGGACGAGTTGTCCGACAATGAAGCTGATGTTCTTGTGAGTTCATCTTTTTCACTTTTTGCCACTCATTAGCCATCTCAGTTTCTTCATTTTCTGTTTTCCTCCCTATTTTTTCTAGGGAAAGAAACACAACTAATACCACCTGCAGACCCTTTTTACATAATATACCCTAATTATGGACATTACATATAGGATTCAATAGCTAATTACATGGTATAACAAATCTAGTCAAAGTTGACTCTTGTTTTTTCCAGTGGCAGCGTATATCCTTATAACTTAGCCTTTATTAGGTAAAAGTATCTTTAGCCAATATTGCAATTTGTTTCTCTCATCCCGCAAAACACAAGACATTAACCAATCTCTATCAGCACTCCACTTTTTATGAAACTGCAGTATTTAACTCAGAACTATAGTATTCAATTCAAAAATATAGTAATTCAAACTACATATTCTGTTCTATTCAACGCAAAATTATTTAATTCAGAAATACAATATTCAATTTAAAAATACAATATTCAAACCAAAACTATGGTATTCGAATAAAAACTATAGTATTCAATTCAAAATCAAAATATTTAAATAAAAAGCTATAGTATTCCAACAAATATTCAATCGGAGAAACCGAATATAGAAGAAGATGATTGGTTGAATACAAAGTCAGTAATTGTATATCTATGGGAGAGAAGGGATACATAGAAAAGGTAAAAGCCTGATCTAAATCAAATATGCAGAGAGATCTAAATCAAATTGAGTAAGAAATTGTGAGAAGAGAGGGGGAGAGGCGAAAAAAAAAATAGAGTGGAGAGAGAGAAAAGGTAAAAGATCACATTTCCTTAAAATGCTGGATTGTGGAACAATTAGATATATATGTTAGGATGATATACAAAAATATATTAGAAGTTAAAAATGGATAAAAAGAACTTATTATGGGTACTGAGTAGTTTCAAGTATCTTGGATCTATAATACAAGGTAACGGGGAGATTGATGAAGATGTAACGCATCGTATCAGGGCATGATGAATGAAGTGGAGGCTCGCTTCCGATGTCTTGTGTGATAAGAATGTGCCGCTGAGACTTAAAAGTAAGTTCTACAAGGTTGTAGTTAGACCGACTATGTTGTATGGAGCAGAGTGTTGGCCGGTCAAGAACTTTCATACCCAGAAGCTAAAAGTAGCTGAGATGAAGATGTTGAGGTGGATGTATGGGCATACCCTGTTGGATAAGATTAGAAATGAAGCTATTCGGGAAAAGGTGGGAGTGGCGCCTGTGGAGGATAAGATGCGGGAGGCGAGGTTGAGAGGAGAAGTATAGAAGCCACAGTTAGAAGGTGCGAGCGGTTAGCCTCGGTGGGTAGCAGGAGGGGTAGAGGTAGGCCTAAGAAGTCTTGGGGAGAGGTTATTAGGCAGGACACGACGCAGTTGGAGTTGACTGAGGACATAGCCCTAGACAGGAGGGTGTGGGAGTCAAAGAATAGGATAGAAGGTTCATAGGCAGTCGAGCGTTTCTTCTTGTTTTAAATGTTTGCTAGCATTAGTATTAGTTCGATATCTTTTATCCATAGATGGCTATTACTACCTAGAGTTTGACTTTCGATCTTATTTCATCTTGCTTTTATTCCTACTTGTTGCAATTACCTTTTTTTTTCCGGTCGTTCTCTAGCCGAGGGTCTATTGGAAATAGCCTCTCTGCCCTTCCATGGGTAGGGGTAGGGCTGCATACATCTTACCCTCCCCAGACCCCACTTGTGAGAAAATACTGTGTTTGTTGTTGTTGTTGTATTATGTGTACTGGGTGAAAGAAAAGTAAGTCGATGTTATATTGTGTTAAGTGGTGTTTCCATAGGGCATACTGCGTATTCTATGATTAGTTTTGGGATTCTTGGAGCAGTAGAAGAAAATTGTGGGTTGAAGATGTGGTCCATACAGTTATCAAATTCCTTTTTTATCTTCCAACTCCGACTGAATTTTCTCCTCTTTATTTAACTAGGATGAGGAGAATCTTGATGCTGATCATATGGAGGAAGACGGAGACTTGGCAGACATAGAAGCACTAAATTATGACGATCTAGATAATGTTTCCAAGTTGCAAAAGTCACGTCGCTACATTGACATAATGCAGGTTGGTACATACCTTATGATCTTTCATGTGCTCACATCATCTCCCTGGTTATACTTACAAAAATCGCCCCAATTAAAACAATGTGGACTGCCCGTAAGTTTTTTTACATATATTTTGTTGCCTAGCTGTTGATGCTTTTTTCTTCTTGGTTAAATTATAGCTTTTGTGCTTTTTATCTCTGATATTTTCTATTCCTATTATCTTTTCTCTTTCCTCATGTGTCATTTCTGCTTATGTATGTTAACATGGATGGGCAAGTGAGATCACCCTTTTTTCCCCTTCAGAGTTGAAATTAGAGGTTAAATGTCCCATGTGTTGACTAGAAATTTAGAGCTTTTTATTTTTTTTCCACTTAGTCTTACCTCCAACTATCCCCTTTTCTGATGCTGTTGGGAGTAATTCTGCAAATGGTGATATGCTATTAATGCTGCAGAAAGTTGAAGATGCACTTGAGAAGGAGTCTGATGTCACAAATAGAGGTATTGTTCTCGAAGATGATCCAGAGTATCAGTTGATAGTAGACTGTAATGCCTTATCAGTTGACATTGAGAATGAAATTGTTATAATCCACAATTTCATACGCGACAAGTATCGATTGAAATTCCCTGAGTTAGAGTCACTTGTTCATCACCCAATTGATTACGCTCGGGTTGTTAAGAAGATTGGCAACGAAATGGATTTGACTCTTGTTGACTTGGAAGGACTGCTACCCTCAGCTATCATCATGGTTGTCTCTGTTACGGCATCAACTACCAGTGGCAAGCCATTGCCAGAAGATGTTTTACAGAAGACAGTGGAAGCATGTGATAGAGCCCTTGCTCTTGATTCTGCAAAGAAAAAGGTTCTTGATTTTGTTGAGAGTCGAATGGGATATATTGCTCCCAATCTTTCTGCTGTAGTTGGGAGTGCAGTTGCTGCAAAACTTATGGGTACTGCTGGTGGTCTCTCGTCACTGGCAAAAATGCCTGCTTGTAATGTCCAGCTTCTTGGTGCCAAAAAAAAGACACTAGCAGGGTTCTCCGCAGCAACTTCCCAATTTCATGTGGGTTATATTGAACAAACAGAAACATTTCAGAGTACACCTCCTTCCTTGAGGATGCGGGCCGTTAGACTGCTGGCAGCAAAATCTACATTAGCGGCACGCGTGGATTCAATCAGCGGAGACCCGACTGGAAAAACTGGAAGAACTCTTAGGGAAGAGATCCAGAAAAAGATAGAGAAATGGCAAGAGCCACCTCCTGCAAAGCAGCCAAAGCCTCTTCCAGTTCCTGATTCTGAGCCTAAGAAAAAGAGAGGTGGTCGTCGGCTGAGAAAGATGAAGGAAAGGTACTGGATGTTTCACATCATCTTATGTGCACTAAAGTTTCCAGATTAATATATTTTTCTATTTATTTTAAATAAGTTTCCAGAGTTATATCTGGTTAAGCACATGTTTTTTGCTTGACATACATGTTTTCGTGATATTTCATCAGATATGCTATCACGGACATGCGGAAGCTAGCAAACAGGATGCAGTTTGGAGTACCTGAAGAAAGCTCCTTAGGTAATAACAACTAACTCAATGCAACCCCTTCACCTTCCAAATTAAATAGAAGTCCCAAAATGAGAGCAAAAGATGAAATGGAAAATTTTGGTATTGAATAAATGGTTTCATTTCTTAAGTTGCTTGATGCAAATTAGAGTACATAACTCCTGCAAGTGAAATAATTGTTCTGCGCTTGGTAGTGAATCTGGCTGTTTGATTTCCAGAACTTGTTGAAGCAAAAATTCTTGTCCCTGTGTTACCTATTCTCAGGAATCCTTTTCCTTTGGGCATTCTAAAGACCAAATATATAATGTTAGCTAGTTAGTACTAGTTACAACTACTTGTGGGTATTCACAAAGTTAATGGGATGAGAGGACTCGAATCTAATCTGAGATAACTGTTGGTGCTTTTTAATTTTGTTTTTCAGAATTTCAATCTATTTTTTTTAGTATAGATCAGGACTGATGTTGCTCTTTACTTCATATTCGATCTTTCCTGGAATTAGGGGATGGACTAGGGGAGGGCTACGGCATGCTTGGTCAGGCTGGAAGCGGCAAGTTGCGTGTATCAGTTGGTCAAAGCAAGCTTGCTGCCAAAGTAGCAAAGAAGTAAATCTCTCTTCTTTTCTCTTTTTCCCATAAAGGTTCTCACATTAATGACCAATGAATTTTGCAGTATATGGGGCTTGCAGCAATCGTGTTATTAACTTATCCTGTCTATGTCTTACACCTCTCTCTTTCTCATTGCTCGACAATTTACCAGATTCAAGGAGAAGAGTTATGGAAGCAGTGGTGCCACATCAGGGTTGACTTCAAGTTTGGCCTTCACCCCGGTGCAAGTAAGCTCTTTTTACTGTTTAATTACTTATTGGTTTTGCCTTCTTGTTAAGCAACTATTATACACGAGATTGTCTAAAGTACTGAATGTGGAGTTGGAAGGCCGAGGTTTTTTGGCTTTATGTTTCATGTCAAGTTTTTAGGTACTTTGTACGATTGTACCATGAATTATTGTAAAACTGCCCCTTCCCAGCTTATTACTTTACCTTTCTATGATTTCTGCCGCTTCAGTCTTGGTGTAGGTTCTGTTAAATGAAACCTTTCTTTTGGTCAACTAATTATTCCTGAGTCATAATGAGAGGGGCATCTTCAATTTTACAAGCAAGGAAAAACCATGAAGCTTACATTTGTTGGTCTTTGTTCTGTACTTTCTTGGATACTGCTGTTTACGTCTAGTGAACAAGAGCAGCAATAACAACAACCTAGTAAAATCCCACAAGTGGGGTATGAGGAGGGTAGTGTATACGCAGACGTTACTCCTACCGGAGGAGTAGAGGCTGTTTCCGATAGACCCTCGGCGCAAGAAGACGAAAGGAGACAATAGATCAGTAACATCAACGTGTAGTGAACTGGAACGTGTCCTTGTCAAAAATAATAAAAAAATTGCTTGTCGGAGAAAAGTTGAAATAGTTCATTTATCAAAAGGTGCCAACCCAACTACTAAGTTATTTTTTAGCATGCAACAAGTCTTATCTGTAATCTGATAACTTACCCCTGCCTCCACTAATTAGCAGCTGGTTTTCTCTCATCCGGAATGATTAGCTAAAAACTCCTATTTACTTCACAATACAAAATTAAAATTGTGTGACCTTAACTTTCTAATTTTGGCTTGGAGTAGTGTATTGCATGCCTTTCTAATTTTGGCTTATGGTTTTGCAAGTATTTCTGTGATTTCCCCTAGAGTTTCTAATGCCTTTTACTCTTGCTGTTGTTTTGTTCCTTCTATATGCCAGGTTATTTATGGCCTATGTTTACACTACTGTTCATGTGATTTATGCTGGAGTCACTAATGATTTATGTGATTTACCCTCCCCAGATCCCACCCTGTGGGACTATACTGGGTAGTTGTTGTTGTTGTTGTTGTTGACCTTAACTTATAGATTTTGGGCTCTTATGACATTCACAAGTGACATCAGAGATTATTGTCAGCCAATTGGAAAGCAAGAGTCATGCTTTTAATCCTCCAAGCTACCATCTAAGTGAAAAGATTTGTTGTCAATGGAAGACAGTCACTACAATATTAATGTATCAATCTATTTATCAAAAAGTAAAAATAAAAAATTAATGTATCAATCCATTTTATCCACCCTAAAAATATGACCCTACACGCCTATTTAACCCCCCTAGATGCCAGGAATGTTCTAAGAGTGCTCCCGGTCAGTTGGGGAAGGCTCAGCCGGAATTATATTGTAATATGGTTCCCATGAATCTTTGCTAAAGTAATATCGAAATGTAGGCGGATGGGGATAAGCTTGTAAACGCGTGCACTTTTGAGGTTGCCCTTTTGAACTCGTAGTGTCGGTCTCTGATTTGGTTATTTCTTAAGATTGTGTTGGTCTATTTCAGTCAAATCTTTTTTCCCCCTTCCTCTTATTCTGTTTCTCTATACTTGCGTGTTTTGTGTTGGTTTTCCTAATACTAACTTTTATGTCAGGGGATTGAGCTATCAAATCCTCAGGCGCTTGCAAATCAGCTTGGCAGTGGAACTCAAAGCACCTATTTCTCTGAGACTGGAACGTTTTCAAAGATTAAGAGAACATGAAGCAAACCTAGCGGCCCCAGTGTCCAGTATTCTCTCACTTTCAGTACATTAAGTCTCTACTACTGAAAATGCAACCTTTTGTCCTTTCTTGGTTGTGCTTTTGATAGAAGAAAACACCTTGCAAATTGTTTGATACATCAGATGTAACATATCTTTTTAGCTTTATCAATATCAGAATTAGCTACAGACTGCTAATTTTCCTAACCTTTATTCCCAATTGTGTTATTGCTTGCCTAACTAATTTTAACTATTGTCTTTGGTTAGCTATTGAAGAGCATTCAAAAATCGAAAAACCGTCGGGTGCAGTACTTTCCTTTGAACCAGATTCGGTGAACTGACGATTTAGTAGGAGTTGGACAGAAGAATTAAGCAGAGGTTCCCCCTGGTGTGTGCTGTTCATGGCTCTAACTTTGTGATTTCTTCTCAAGGATGTGGTTTAGTGGATAACGAAGTGAGTTGAGAAATATGAGGCTTCAGGTTTAATTTTGGCAAAAATAATATGAAGTGATTTTTTATCTTTCTCTAATCTTGGTAGACAGAGTGACCGAATGACTCGCTACCCCGTGAAATCACGATTATCAAAAGAAAAAAGGGAAGAAAAAGGAGTTGTGATTGGACCAGTCCAGTGTAGAACCAACCACCAGTCCATTGTAGAGATATTCGACTGGCGATAGGACCACACTATTGAGGTATGACCAAAAGCATTGTGCAAAACCACTTCAAGAATGGTGATGATGAAGGTGGAAAACCAATCATATGCACACGCAATTTATCTAATTGGACCTCGTACACGAAAGGCTTATGCTTTTTCCTCGTTTCATAATTGAAATTTGTCGTCCCCGCTATTCATTTCGGTTCTTTCTTCACTGTAAATTGGGTGTATTTCACTCGTAGAACCAAATCTAGCAACCGAAAATAAAAGGAAAATCTAGTAGAAGTGTTTGGGTTGTGGGTTTATTATAATTGTGACTTCCTCTGTTTCCAAAAGAAAGGGAGGATTTGGCAGTTCGAGGACTAAAATCTTCCAACTTTGGTTTAATTCAGACATTATCTATTAATTTTTTACCACAAAAAATAGATTTTTATTAACTACTCATATAAAGAGTATACTCTAAATTATTCTTTTTTTTTTAAAAGTAAAAGCATTTTTAAAAAAATATGAAAAGTTATACTCTGAAATATTTGATTCGCAAATAATAGTAGTGTCATGTAAAATAAAACAGAAAAATTATGAGTTTGGTCGGCATTGACAATGGGTAGGAGGGTGATGAGTAGACACCTTGAATAGGACAAGCCCTGCATGCGCTTAAATGGAATAATGAAACCAGTGTCAAAGAAAATTGGTCATTATGGAATATAGTTTATACGTTATTGTATATGTGGGCACACAATCCAGTCTTCTTGTCATATCCTTGTTCCTATTTTTATGCCTATGTTGTGCCTGTATAGACTTCGCGTTTGTTGGTCAGTATCGTGTGAGATTATTGCATTGCATGTTTCGAGTGACGGAGTCGGGAATTTCTAAAAGGGTGTTCAAACTTGAATTAAGTGGGAAAAAAAATTCCCTACAAATGGTGTTCAATATATATTATATACCCCTACAACTTAATATTTTATCTATATATACTGTCTAATTTTTCGACGAAGGGTGGTCAATTGACCACCCCTGAGGGAATGTAGCTTCGCCCATGTATGTTACTTGGGGCGGAACCAGGGGATGGAAAGGGGTTTATGAAATTCCTTCGCTAAAAATTTATACATTGTTTATACGGTCAAATATATATATGAAGATGTTTTATTTTCTTGACTTTTTTGTGTGCTTGTTTGAATTTCCTTGATGAAAATTCTATATTCGCTACTGAATTAAATAATATCAAACTACCTTTACGACCTCTGCAAATTGTATATAAACACACAAGTCTAAAGCAGTGAGTGTGCCAGTATCTAAGCTAACATATCACCTTGTATATTTCAAACCAAAATTTCTCGGAGCTTATTTATGTGTGTGTCGTTGTTATATATGGTGATTGAGATTGGGATAGGAAGAGAGAAGCAGTGAAGCAGTGAAGCAGTGAAGCAAGTAATGCTAAAGAGTAAGGTGTACATAGGCTGGGTTGGTTTGGATTTTTCAATTACCAAATCAAAACAATTATCTCGAATTTTTAAATTTATAAACCAAACCAAACCAACAAAAGTCGGGTCTTTTAACGATTTTTCTCGAATTTTTCTGTTTTTTCGGCTTTTTCGGACAAACTCTTCATAGCATAAAATTTATAATTTGTACTCTAATATTTCTTAGTCGTAGTAGGATAAAACTATATAAGGTGTTACTCAATAAAATAATACAAAATAGTAGGAAGATGAGTCATGATTATACTAAAATATTCAACATATTGCATAAGATAAATATTGCTAATTAATAAGCCATAATAAAAATAAACATAATCTAAAAGTACTAAGTCATGTTAAAATAAGCACGACTAATAAGTACTAAGTGTTAATTACATGACTAAATAATATTAAAAGTGAGTTATGCATTTTCACCATCTAAATCAATGCAAAACCAAAATATTAAATATCCAATACTATTGTCATTTCTAGTATTGAAATAATTTTTTTTGTTAGCATTAGTATTAATTTGATTTTGCTTTGGGCTTTATTTGAGTTACTAACTTTTTGGGCTATAAAACATATTTAACTACTCAAAAGTTCTAAGTCCAAGTTTGGAATAATATATTAAAAGAGAGAACTATTAAAGAGTTTAAATTATATTTATAAATTACATTACAATAATTATTTTTATGTATAAAATATTTTTAAAACTTGTATACATGTTATGTCGGGTTGGTTTGGTTTCGGTTTGACTTTTTTTAGTTAATACCAAACCAAACCAATTATGACCGAGTTTTTTTTTTCTAACAGCAAACCAAATCAAACCAAATTATAGTCGAGTTTTTTTTTCTCAATTTGGTTCGAATTATAGGTTTAGTGCGATTTTTCGATCTCCTTTGTACACCCTAGTAAAGAGCACGCTAATTTTACACTAAGGCACGCCAAGAATAATATTTCTTCCTTTTCCTTTGTACTGAAGGGGGGTCCAATATGAAGTTATTACTATGGCTAGTTTTCTTAACTTGGTGACACATATTTTTCCTGTCCCAAGTTGTTATATTTCACTTCTTGAACCTTCATCTTCCTCAAAATATTTAAATGTATTCTTTTAACTACTAAAATGGGGGAAAAAAAACCGACAATGTTGATCGGTAATTGGCAAACATCAACGGAAATCGATCGATTCATGATGGTCAGTAATTATATTGTTGGTAGATCCAATCAACCGACTTCAATTGGTATTTTCCGATCGATTTAGTTAAATTTCACAATGTACCAACAAAGAAAATATCTACCCAAAAAATCCACCAAAGTCGGTTGGTATTTTTCTACCGAGTTCGGTCCGTATTTTTTATGATGTAATTAAAAAAAGCACCATCTGAGAATCGAAGCAGGGTCTGTACTTTGGCAGGATACTATTTTATCACTAAACTATTAGTGCATTTTGGTTTAAGACTTTTTTTTAATACTTTTTAATTATATTTTTGCGCGAAAATAACCGGCCCAATTTCGGTCCATTTTTAAAATTTTAAAATTTTAATTTATTTTAAATAAAAAACTAACCAAAGTTGGCCTGTTTCTTGAAAATAAAAAGTTTGCGGGAAACAAAAATATTTTGAGAAACTGACCAAAGTCAATCGGTTTTTCGCCTGTTTTTTTGACCGTGCGATCGCTTTTGGCCGAATTTCTAGCAGTGTTTCTTACTTTGAAATGAGGAAAATTGTTATGATACCGTTTTGTAGTTTAAATCCCTGATACTATAAAGATAGAAGGAACTTGTTGTTCGGTTAGTTCTAAATGCTTATCAAATTGACCTTCGATAAGTAAGCCTATAAAGAATTTTAAAGGAAGAAAGGACAACAAACATGAGTTTTTGAAAGATGTTACAATAATTAACTTCTCTAGAAGAGAAAACAAGGCACTTAATTTGAAATACTTTAACTTATTATATGATCATATCATTTAAAAGATAATTATACATAATAAATGGAATTAATTATATGAAAAAGAATGTAATTAAACTTTTATATGTCATGGGCAGCTTTCCAGCCATGCCCCATGACCCCTTGGGCGTGCCCCGTGGCGTCCTAGCAAGCCTCCCAACGCTTAGCGCCACGGACGGCCCCGTGGTCTTGGCCGCGCCAAGTGACAAGCGCGCAGGTGCCTCTGTCGCCCCGCCGATATCCCTCGCCAGCGCCCAGCCGCAGGCATATTCCAATAACGCCGCGCGCGCAGACCGTGATGCCAAAGACAATGTTGATGAAAACAGACCTGTTGCTGCCTTTTAGAAAACTAAGTCATTTTCATTGTAAATATAGAGTAGTTTTATTTCATGCACTTACATTATATTTCCCTAGCCTTTTCAAGTCTAGTCGTGTAGCTTTGGTTTATTTTTCTTTAAGTATTATTAAGGGGGATCAAGCAATCAAAACTTTCTAGTAAGAAAGCAATTCTCTATACTGGTGTCTCTCCCCCTCGACACCGCGTTGCTTTTCTGTAATAGCTTTCATTAATGTAATTAAGCTTTCTTTAAATCTCAATTCTCATTTCTGTTCTCTCAGTTGCTCTTGACATTGGTCTTCCCGTACGACACTGATAATTTAATCTAGCGTACGACGGGGACCTCAGTTGACGGACAACAACTGCACAGACATCAGTTGCTTAGCCTTACGTCGCCCTTTCAAAGAATCTTAGGAAGGCGCCGCGTAACTGTTGGTATCAGAACCTAGGCTCGACATCGGATGAGGGAACGTATTGAAATTACCACTATTTCTGACCATGGTGAATCATGGGGACCGCATTGCAGCTCTCGAAGGGACGGTTGAGGTATTGCGGCCTATTGTGGATACGGTGCCTGAACAAAGAACCAACCTACTGCAAAGGTTGGACGACCTGGACCGCAGGTTGCTTCAGGTCGAAGTTGACGTTCATCAGTCTCGACTCCGAGGGAGACCGACAGAAGGCAGCCAAAATTTTTTGAGAAATTCGAGGAGCTCCAACAGGAGCGCACCGAGGATTTAGCCCATAGGGCACAAGAGGCAGATAAGGTGACTTCCATGCAACAAACTATTGACAAATTGACAGACCAACTCAATGTTGTCGACGCTGCTTTATAGGGCCTACTCCGAGGATGTGGAAACCAAATCGGAGGTGCTGTGAACTCCGCTTCCGCGACAAAGAAATTGAAAATTCCTGAGATAAAGACATACAGTGGAGCTAGGAATGCCAAGGAAGTGAAAAACTTCATCTTTGACGTCGAACAATATTTCGATGCTGTTGGGGATCTGGAGGAAGCTAAGAAGGTAGCAACTGCTGCCATGTATCTTTAGGGTAATGCTAAACTCTTGTGGCGGGTGAAGTACGAAGCCATCAAGGCTGGTGAAGATGCTCTTGAGACATGGGCAGAACTGAAGGCAGCTATACGCTTGCAGTTCTTCCCCGAGAATGTTGAATACAATGCAAGGAGAAAACTACGGGAGCTCAACCAGATAAAATCAGTGTGGGACTACGTGCGAGAATTTTCCGCACTCATGCTAAGCATATGCGACATGGGGGGACAAGGACAAACTCTTTACCTTCATGGAAGGGTTGAAACCTTATGCCCGTGTGGAGCTACAGAGACAAATGGTAGATACCCTTCCCAAGGCAATCCAAGCAGCTGAATGCCTTGGGGACTATCAAATGGAAACTCGAAAGGACAGGACTCAACCGCCTGCCCAAGCAGGGTTCAAAGGGGGCCAGCCTAGCAATGGTGGTCCTAGCAAAAGTGGGGGAGATTAAAACTCAAACAAAACTAGAGCTCCTTCCTCAGGCAGCAACAGTGCTACTTAAAACAACAATGATCGGGGGAGAAAGCCTCCTTCAAGATACCATCATTGCGGCGGACCACATTGGAACAATGAATGCCCATCAGACTATTGATGATGGGACGGATGATGACTCAGACGATGCGGACCAGACTGAACCAGTAGGTGCCTTCAATGCAATTGTAGGTTCCATCTCTAAGGCATTAGCAGAGACCAATGCTGGTATCCGTAAGAAGAAGGACCCACGTCCAGTCATGAAGAAAGGGAAAAAGAAGGCGAATGAAGAGACTCCTCCTAAACAAGAGAGGACCTTAATGTTTGTTGAGATGAAGGTGAATGGCAAGCCCATTCGGGCTATAATAGACACGGGTGCTACCCACAACTATGCAGCCTCGACTCAGGTGGAACGCCTTCGACTGGTTGTAGGGAAAGGTTAGGCAGTGTCAAGGCTATCAACTCACCTCCCCAGCCAGTGGGTAGAATAGCCAAAGAGGTACCGGTGAAGCTTGGTCCTTACGAAGGAAAATTCAACCTGCGAGTGGTGATCATAGATGACTTTGAGCTAATTGTTGGGCTGGAATTAATAAGGCAAACCAACACAATGCCTGTACCATTTGCAGTAATGCTACTGATGATGGGAACCAATAGGGCCAAGCCCTACATTATCCCGTGCCTGCCCATGAAGATGGCCGTTGAGAACATCTCGGCCTTGCAGCTGAAGAAGGGGGTCAAAAAGAATGAGCCTACATTCCTGGTAACCCTCTGCATTGAAGATATAGAACGCTCCCCGTGTCCCATTCCTGAACTCGTGAAGGAGTTACTACTGGAGTTTGAAGATGTCATGCCACAAGACATGCCAAAGCTGCTCCCGCCTATGCGCTCTGTGGACCATGAAACTGAGTTGGTGCCGGGCGCGAAGCCACCTGCCCGGGCGCCTTACAGAATGTCACAACCAGAACTCACCGAGCTACGGAGACAATTGACGAAAATGCTAGATACAAGGATCATTATACCCTCAAAGTCCCCATATGGGTCCCCTGTTATATTCCCAAAGAAACATAACGGCAGCCTGCGACTCTGTGTGGATTATCGGGCTCTAAACAAAATCACCGTGAAGAACAAGTACCCTATTCCTTTGATGGCGGACTTGTTTGATAGACTGGGTGGTGCGATGGTGTTTACCAAGATAGACCTCAAGACAGGTTACTGGCAAGTTTGCATCGCAGAGGGTGATGAGCACAAGACAACTTGTGTAACAAGATATGGGTTATACGATTTCCTGGTTATGCCGTTCGGCTTGACTAATGTTCCAGCCACATTTTGCACCCTGATGAACCAAGTCTTCCAAGAGTACATTGACGAATTCATGGTGGTCTACTTGGATGACATTGTGGTATATCGCCAAACGTTGGAAGAACACCTAGTGCATTTGCGGAAGGTCCTAGCCCGTTTGCTGGAGCATGAACTATATGCGAAGCTGTCCAAATTCTCCTTTGCTCAGAAGCAAATTGACTTCCTCAGACATGTCATTGAGGAAGGACGCATCAAGATGGACTAACAAAAGATTCAGGACATCACAGATTGGCCGCCCCCTAAGGATGTCCACGCCTTGAGGGTATTCCTTGGCCTATGCAACTTCTACCGGCGGTTTGTGAAGAACTACTCCCTTATCGTGGTGCCATTGACAGAACTCCTCAAGAAGGTCACACCTTGGGATTGGGGACCAAGGAGAGCGGAGGCCTTCAACGCATTAAAGGCGACTATGTCTAGTAGTCCCGTCTTGGCCCTCCCTAATTTGGCCAAGCCGTTCGAGGTACAAACGGATGCATCTCACTATGCTCTTGATGGGGTCTTAATTCAAGAAGGGCACTCTGTAGCATACGAGAGTCGGAAGCTGAAGGATACAGAGCGGAGCTATGTCTCCCATGAGAAAGAATTATTGGCTGCCGTCCATTGCTTACGCCTTTGGAGGCACTATCTACTCGGAACCCCATTCGTGGTCAAGACAGAAAACACAGCTGTCAGCGATTTCATGACCCAGCCAAAGGTGAATGGTCGACAGGCCAGGTGGTAGGAACTCCTAGCTGAATTCCACTTCAACCTAGAGTACTGTAGTGGAAAGACCAATCATGTTGCTGATGAAATCAGTCGGAGAGCTGACCTAGCATCGGTGTGCCTACTCGCCACCCTAAGGGGGAGCGAAATAGCCACCTACATCAAGGACCAGATACAGGATCTACTCACAAAGGATCTCGCTGCTCAGTATTTGGTTGATTTGGTAGGACAAGGCAAGATTCGCCAGTTCTACGTGGAAGATGGTTTTCTGAAAGTCAAAGGGAACCAACTTTATGTTCTGAAAGGAAGAGATCTGCGGAGGACTCTTCTTGAGGAATGTGATGATACTCTGTGGGCTGGCCATCCCGGTGAAGAACTCACTATGGAGTTACTTCGTCGTACCTATTATTGGCCTCAAATGGACGATGATGTCGCTCAGTATGTGAAGACCTGTCTAGTATGCCAGAAGGACAAGTCATACCGCTTGACACAAGCACGACTCTTGGAACCACTAGCTGTCCCAAAGAGACCTTGGGAAAGTGTTTCCCTGGATTTCATCACCGGATTGCCAAAGGTCGGAGATCTCACAACTATCTTGGTTGTGGTAGATCGATTTTCCAAGTATACCACCTTTATTGCAGCCCCACAATATATATCAACAGAAGATACAGCTCGACTCTTCTTCTCTCATGTCGTCAAATATTGGGGCCTGCCCAAAGACATTGTTAGTGATCGCGACTCACGCTTCACTAGCAACTTTTGGACCTAACTTTTTAAGTGCCTTGGGTCAAAATTGAGTCATAGCTCAAGTTTTCATCAGCAATCTGATGTCCAGATGGAGCGGTTCAATGGTATGTTGGAGGAATATGTCCGCCACTTTGTAACTGGATCGCAGAAGAATTGGGTGAAGCTTCTGGATGTTGCTCAACTATGTTTCAATTCACAAAAGAGCTCTAGTACAAACAAAAGCACTTTTGAAATTGTTACCGGACAGCAACCGCTACTCCCACACACTGTGAATGTACCAAACACGACAAAGTCTCCTCGAGCTGCTAGCTTCTCAAAAGAGTGGAAGCGGAATCTAGAGATAGTGCGGAGCTATCTTGTCAAAGCTCAAAAGCGGATGAAGAGTCATGCTGATCAGAATCGTCGCTTTATTGAATATCAAGTAGGAGATAAAGTGATGGTAAAAATCCCAAAGCGGTACTTATTTGCGAGATTCCATGTCCCTCGCCTATTGCAAAAATATATTGGACCTTTGTCCATTGAGAGACGCATTGGGAAAGTTGCATACCGGGTGGATACCCCAGCTTGGTGGAAAATTCATCCTGTCTTCCATGTCAGTCTCCTGAAACCTTTTCGATAAGACACGGAGGATCCTTCAAGGAGCCAGCTTACAATACCCAGTATTCGAGGTCCTAATTCAACTAGGAAAAGGCGTGTTGAAGCTATCCTTGATGACAGAGTGATTCATGCCTCAAGGAAAGATCACCAAGAATTCTTGGTGAAATGGCAGGGCTGTGATGTAGAAGAGAATACTTGGGAGAGGGGAACAAACCTCAAAGCCTACAAAAGCCTCATTGAAGATTATTTTGCAAGTAAGGTGCCGAGGACGTCGCCAACTCAGGAGGGGGAGAATGTCATGGGAGGCTTTACATCCATTCCCCATGACCCCTTGGGCGTGCCCCATGGCATCCTAGCAAGTCTCCCAACGCCTAGCACCACGGACGGCCCCGTGGTCTTGGCCGTGCCAAGTGACAAGCGCGCAGGTGCCTCTGTCGCGCCACCGATATCCCTCGCCAGCGCCCAGCTATAGGCAGATTCCAACAACGCCACGTGCGCAGACAACGCCGCGCGCATAGACCGTGATGCCAAAAACAATGCTGCTAAAAACGGACCTGTTGTTGCCTTTTAGAAAACTAAGTCATTTTCATTGTAAATATAGAGTAGTTTTATTTCATGTACATACATTATGTTTCCCTAGCTTATTCAAGTCTATTCGTGTAGTTTTGGTTTATTTTTTTTAAGTATTATTTGGGGGGATAAAGCAATCAAAACTGACTACCAAGCAAGCAATTCTCTATACTGGTGTCTCTCCCCCTCGACACCGCGTTACTTTTCTTTAATAGCTTTCATTAATGCAATCAAGCTTTCTTTAAATCTCAATTATCATTTCTGTTCTCTCAATTGCTCTTGACATTGGTTATCCCGTACGACACTGACAATCTAGTCTAGCGTACGGCGGGGACCTCAGTTGACGGACATCAACTACACACACATCAGTTGGTTAGCCTTACATCACCCTTCCAAAGAATCTTAGGAAGGCGCCGCGTAATAGTTGGTATCAGAGCCTAGGCTCGACACCGGATGAGGGAACGTATTGACATTACCACCATTTCTGACCATGGTAAATCATGGGGTTGTAACGACCCGACCCATTATCTCATGTAGCTCCGCCCCGTTTTCCCCGTTTGATGCTTCTATATGTTTAATTATATGTGTTTGGTGAATTTGAAGTAATTCGGATAGAGTTTGGTTGGAAATGAGACAATTAGTCTCCTTAAGAGAAGGTTAGTTTGGAAAAGTCAACCGGATGTTGACTTATGAGTTAGAGGACTCGAAATGGATTTACGATGATTCGACTAGTTTCGGGTGATGATTTGTGACTTAGGAGTGCAATCAGAATCAAATTTGGAGGTCCGGTGTAGAATTAGGCTTGAATTGGCGAAGTTGGAGTTTTGGCAAATTCCGGTTGATAGGTGAAATTTTGATCCGGGGGTCGGAATGGAATTCCGAGAGTGGAAGTAGCTTCGTTTGGTGATTTTGGATATGTCTGCAAATTTTCAGGTCATTCGGACATCGTTTGTTCGAGTTTTTGATCGAATGTGAGTTTCGAAAGTTTTAGTTAATCTTAGGCTTGAATCCGACGTGATTTGGTGATTTTTATGTTAAGGATAGTGTTTTGATGATTGGAACAAGTTTGAATAACGTTATAAGATGTATTGATATTTTTGGTTGAGGTCCGGGGGGCCTCGGGGAGAATTCGGGTGGTTGAACGAGAGAATTGGAAGTTGGAAGTTTGCTGGTTTTGGTTGCAGCAGGTATTTCCGCATCTGTGGAAGGGAGACCGCAGATGCGGCTTCACAGAAGCGGAAGAATCTCCGCAGGTGCGAAAAGGTGAGAGTCCAGCAAGTTCCGCATAAGCGGAATTTTATTAGCTAAAGCGAGTTCGCAGAAGCGGGTAAGCGGTCGCAGAAGCGAAAGGAGGATGGCTTGAGAGGTTCCGCAGAAGCGGAAGATTTTTCGCAAATGCGGGTCCGCAGAAGCGGACTATTAACCGCAGAAGTGGTCCTGGGCGAAATGAGGAAAACCGCAGAAGCGGAAGTCGCAGAAGCGACATTTGGACCGCAAAAGCGGAAATAGGCCTGGGCAGAAAGGTTTTAAAGTATCATTTTGTTCCGCGACTTGGGTTCATTATCCACCATTTTTAGCAAGCTTGGGAGATTTTGACGAGGAATTAAGAGGGTTTTGACTGGGTAT
>MU784299.1:7248-30516 GCA_026770625.1 Nicotiana glauca | reverse complement strand
AATTTCGGATTTTGAATGAAACTTGGGGTAAAATCCTTAGACCTAATAGTGACGATTTGAAGGGGCATTTGACCTCCGATTTGGGAGATTTTTATATGGTTAGACTCGTGAGAGTACGAAGGTTCTAAAAATGTAAAAATATTTTGATTCCGAGACATTGGCTGGAGGGGCATTTTGGTCATTTTACCTATTTTTTGCGCCCTAGTTTTGATTTTGTTAGTGGAATAAGTTAATTTCAATATTTATTTACAATATGAAATTGGTTTGAATAGATTTGGGCCACTCGGAGTCGGATACTCGCGGCAAGGGCATCGCTCCCTAGTTGATTTCGTACCGGTTCAAGGTAAGTGGCTTGCCTAACCTTGTGTGGGGGACTTCGTCCCTTAAGATGTGATAATTGGTAATTGGATGCCTTGTACGTGAGGTGACAAGTGCGTACTTGAGCAAACTGTTGAAAACCCGGATTTTACTTAATTACTTGATTTGGATTCTCTTTCATATTTGCCTTACTTTACTTGCTTTTACAGTCTGTGCTAGCGTAGAAGAGCATGTTTAATTGATCCAAGCTGCCTACTTGTTAAATTGTCTTAACTGTGATTACGTAGAGCATGCTAGGCCAGTATTCTTTGATGCCTTGTATTGTTGTACTTAAATTTCTGTGTATTTCTCTGATGTTGGTTGCGCATTTACATTGGGACTACGGATGCGGTACTCCGGGAGTTCCCCCTTGTTTGTTTACTTTGGGACTACAGGTTCGATTCCCGGGAGATCCCCCTGCACTTTTATTTTGGGACTACGGGATGGTATCCCGGGATATCCCTCTGTATTTTTATTTTGGGACTATGGGATGGTATCCTGGGAGATCCCCATGCACTTTTATTTTGGGACTACGGGACGGTATCCCGGGAGATCCCCTTGCACATTGTTGATTTGATTACGGGACGGTATCCTGGGAGATTCTTTGTTATTGATTTGAGAAAAGGGTTACAGGACGATATCTTGGAAGGCCCTTGTCGGTATTTTTGAAATGTTGCTGTAATTACTCTGTGTTTCTGTTTTGTCCTGCCTTACTATATTTCATTGATATGTCCTATCACATAGTTGTGTTCATCAGCTTTCATTAGACTTCAATACTGTTAATATCTTGTTATTTTATTGTTTCTGTCTCAGTAGGGCCCTGACCTTTCCTCGTCACTACCCAACCGAGGTTAGGCTTGGCACTTACTGAGTACCGCTGTGGTGTACTCACGCCTCTTCTGTGCATGTTTTTCATGTGCAGATCCAGGTGCTTCTGAGCAGGCGTACCATCAGTAGCTGTCAGGGAGCGTATTTGGGACTTGAGGTATACATCTGCTACGTCCGCAGATCCACAAAGTCTCCTTCTCATTTTTTTTACCCCTAGTTATTAGATGTTATTTCGATCCTTCTTTGTACTAGACTATTCTGGTGATTAGAGCAGTGTTAGATTTCTCATAGCCTGTGTTGCCCGTAGGTTTTCGGGTCTTGGAGGTTGCTTCAGTGCTTGGTATTAAAGTGTATGTGTCGGGCGGCAACTGTATACATTATTCCTGTTATTTAGTTTTGATTATAAATTTAGCAATTGTTATTACTTCCGGAATGTGTTAGGCTTACCTGGTCACGAAGACTAGGTACCGTCATGACGTGTTCACAATTGGTGAACTAGGGTCGTGACAGTTTGACATGTATCCTTTGATCTTATCAAATTCCTCCTGACACTCATCAGTCCATTTGACCACAACATCCTTCTTCAGCAACTTAACGATGGGCTCACAAGTTGTCGTGAGTTGAGCAATAAGCCTGCTGATGTAGTTTAAGCACCCGAGCAGACTCATCACCTTGGTCTTATTCCTTGGGGATGGCAATTCTTGGATAGCTTTGATCTTTGATGGATCCAACTCAACGCCTCACCGGCAGACTATAAACTCCAATAGTTTTCGAGACGGAACACCAAATGGACACTTTGCAGGGTTGAGCTTAAGATTGTACCTGCGGAGCCTCTGGAAAAACTTTGTAAAGTCTTCGGCGTGGTCGGCCTGCTTCCTGCACTTTATGATCACATCATATACATAGACCTCAGTCTCCTTGTCTATTATGTCATGGAATATGGTAGTCATTGACCTTATGTAAGTTGCCCCGGTGTTTTTTAAACCAAATGGCATGACCCGATAGCAATATGTTCCCCATGGCATGATGAATGTCATCTTTCTGCATCTTCCTCATCCATCAAGATCTGATGATATCTCGCATAGCAATCCACAAAAGACCTAATATCGTGCTTGACACATTTATCAATCAAAATGTTTATATTTGGCAATGGGAAGTTATCTTTCGGACTTGTGTTGTTGAGATCATGGTAATCAACACATACTCTGGTCTTACCATCTTTCTTTGGCACAGGCACAACATTAGCTAGCCAAGTGGGATACCGCGTGACTCGAATAACCTTTTCATCAAGATACTTTGTGACTTCTTCTTTGATCTTCACACTCATGTCAGTTTTGAACTTCCTTAACTTCTGCTTGACGGGAGGGAATGTCGGGTCAGTGGGAAATTTGTGAACTACCAAGTCAGTACTTAGACTCGGCATGTCTTCATATGACCATGCAAAAATATCTTTATATTGAAACAGTGCTTTGTTTATTTCTTCCCTGATTTGTGGTTCCAAATGTACATATATCTTGGTTTCCCTGATATTATATGGATCCCCTAAATTGATTGCTTCAGTTTCATTCAAATTAGGCTTGGGTTTCTCTTCAAAATGACTTATCTCTTTACTAATTTCCTCAAATGCCTCCTCTTCATCATATTCTGTTTTATCATCACACTCTATCTCTTGGATTATTATTTTAGGTTTAGATTGACTTTTAAGACTTGGCCGAAGATTCCCCATGCATGTCATGTCACTTAAACCAGAATAAAAGGAACTGTAAAACAAAGATAAAAATGACATTATCAGGAGTAACCGAAAGGGAAATTGCATTTCATTAAAAATGAGGATAGAAGGTTTTGTACATCAAAACAAACGAAAAATAAAAATCTGGATTACAACACTGGAATAATCCAGACAATTAACAGGAAATCAAAGCAAACTACCAAAACTCCTTCCGAGTAGGGAGAGGAGTAGCCTTCCAATTGTTAAGCTTCACTTTCGACCCAACGAACTGCACATCCGCTTTGCTGGAACCTTCTCCAATTTCTACAATGTTAAGCTCATGAAACAACCTCTGGAACGTTTCAATTAATTCTTCATCAACATCAACCACAGGATTTGGGACTGCTGATACTAGGCGCCTCACGGTCCCTGGTTTGACAAAGGACCTGTAGAGGTGTGGGATAGGTTTCAAGAGTGCCCATGCTTTCTTTTTCGATCTTTTAGCCCTTTTCACATCTTCTCCTATGGGTTTGAATCCTAAACCAAACGTTCCCAAATATTCAGTTATAGACAATGGCTGCACGATGCCTTGTAAAGATACACGCAGATGTTTGCCCGGCACAAAACCATTTTCCAGCATTTGAGATGCCACCATGACAGATGCAGAGGCTATTTTTGGAGCCGAAATACATTCCCCTTGTAGCACCTTCTCAATTGGTACTATTTCAGAGACTTGGTACACCCAAGGCCCCTTATCATCTTCTACATCAATAAACGGGATGGAGGTATCATTGTGAGCACCTAGACTCTCATCACCATGCACGATAATCTCCTGTCTGTCCCACTTGAACTTGACCATCCGGTGCAAAAAGGATGGGACTGCTTTGGCAGCATGTATCCAGGGTCGACCCAACAGCAAATTGTCGGAGACGGACACATCCAGTACCTGGAACTCCATGGTGAATTCAACTGGTCCTATTGTCAGTTCGAGCACAACGTCACCAACACAATCTTTTCTCCCTCCATTGAAGCGTCGGAGACATATACTGCTCATGTGGATTCGTTCAGTATCAATCTTCAACTTGTGCAGAGTAGAGAGATGGAAAATGTTCACACTGGAACCATTATCCACCAACACCCTAGTAACCACATAATCTTCACATTTCACTGTAAGATAGAGAGCTTTGTTGTGCTCGATACCTTCCACAGACAACTCGCCACCCGAGAAGGTGATCCTATTTACCTCAAATAGTTTGTTGGCAATTTTCTCCAAATGATTCACTGTGATTTTGTCGGGGACATGAGCTTTGTTCAGAATTTTCATCAGGGCCCGACGATGCTCATATGAATGGATCAACAATGATAGTATGGAAATCTGAGCAGGAGACTGTTCCACGATGGAGTAATCTTGTACCATCATTTTTCTCAAAAACTCCTTTGACTCTTCTTCAGTGATAAGTTTCTTCACTAGAACTGGATTAACTCTGAATGTTTTAGCTTTCCTTAACTCTTCCGGGGCAAAGCATCTCCCCGAACGAGTTAATCCCTGGCCCTCGTTAACTTTTTCTTTCACTTCCTAACCTTATAGGTCACTATTACTCGCACATAATTCCATGTGACAACCTTGGTGTTAATTACCGGTAGTTGGGTCATAGGTTTGATGATGATAAGGTCTGTGCGAGCACCCTTCACAATTATGGCATGCTTATTCACCACCCCTGGCACGATCACCCTTGGCTTTTCTTGCTTAGTTACAACATCATTTAGGGAACTCTAGTTCAACTACTACAACTGGCTTGTCATTTGGCATGCTCAATTTGTCTATTGATCCTTCAACTATCGAAGAGGTTGCTTTTGTAACAATCGGGATCATTATGAAGGATTGTAAAGTCTTCTTGGGCTGCCCGTCTTTGTGTATAATCTCGATCATGTACATTTTAGCATGGGCTGGCAATGGGTTCTGATTGATGTTGGGTGCTTCCGAAGTTTGGACCATAATTTGGTTTGTATCTATAAGCTCTTGGATGGCGTTTTTCAAGTGCCAACATTTTTCTGTGTCGTGTCCAGGAGCATCAGAGCAATACGTACATCTGAGAGAATAATCCAGGTTCTTTGGAGGGGGGTTTGGTAGTTTTGATTCAATTGGCCTCAGAACATCCAACTGCCTCAACCTTTGAAATAAGCTGGTATAAGATTCCCCAAGCAGGGTGAAAGTTTTCTTTTGCTGCAACTTCCATTTTTGTATTCTAGCCAGGTTCAAAATCCTAGATCGGCAGGGTTTCGGTACGTTGGCAAAGGCGGGTAGGCATTTTATAAAGCTGGGGCACGCTATTGTGGGTACGAAGGAGGTTGGGTGTATAACTGGGCGTGGTGGACATGGTATTGAGGTGGCTTGATAGAATACTGAGGGTCTGGTGATGGAAAGTAATATTGAGGTAGATTATATGGGGCTTGGGTTTAGGTTTGGGGATAGGGTCAAGGCGGGTGTAATGGTGTGGTGTTCCCCTCGGACCATGACATGATCCCGAGTCAACCATTGTAACATCTTCTTTCTTCTTCTTTCCTATTGCTCCTCCAGTACCATTCTGAATTGCTTGGGTGGTTGCTTTGAAAGCTGAGTAGATCATGATCTTGCTCGATTTAGCCCTTCCTCTACCATACTTGCTATATTCAGTACCTCGTTAAAAGACTTACCTATGGCTGATATCAGATGAACAAAGTAAATAGGCTTAAGAGCCTAAAGAAAGTACTCAACTATTTCGCTTTCCTCCATCAGAAGGTTGACTCTTGCTTCCTGTTCCCTCCAACGGAAACCATATTCCCTGAAACTTTCTCCCGGTTTCTTCTCTATCTTAGTCAAAGACAAATGATTTGGTATAATTTCTATGTTGTCTTTGAAATGCCGCGCAAATGCTTAGGCCAAATCATCCCAGGAATACCATCTGCTGTGATCCTGACGCGTGTACCACCCTAATGTCGCGCCACTCAGACTCTGGCTAAAGTATGCCATTAACAACTCATCTCTCCCACCGGCTCCTCTTATTTTGCTGCAAAATCGCCTAAAGTGGGCCAGGGGTCCCCGTGCCTGTTATACAAGTTGAATTTGGGCATTTTGAATCTAATAGGTAACTAGACATCCGAAAGCAGACACAGATCTTATTAGGATACACTCAGTTGGCCTCCCAACCCCTGTATGTTTCTGAGCGACTGTTCCAGGCTTCTCACCTTCCTAAACATCTCCTCCTGTTTCAGGTTTTTGGGTGGTTACTCAGCCTCGACAAGATGGCCAAAATGGGGGGAGGGGGGTGTGTTTGAATAGTGATCTAGGATTTTAAAGGTGGGCTTCAGGGAGTAGTACTGGTTGTCTTGGGCTTGGAGTGCCGGCTCACTGGAAGATCGGTAGAGGGTGGCTGGTGGAGGTACTACGAAGACGGGGTAGCTGGTTGAGGGGGCATGCAATTGATTTGGCTAATGGAGCTTGGAGAGTTTGGGAAAAGGAGCCCGTATAGTGGTGATAAGGGCTAAAGCTTAGGGCATGTTGTGGGGATAGATCGATGACAGGGGGTTCTTGAACCAATGGTGGGACGAAAGCAGGGTTGGTGGGGTATGATGGTGGAGGATGCCCTTTCATCCATGCCTGGTACATCTCAGCCATCTGGTGTTTCAGCTTATGTAGTTCTGTTTTCAAACCGGGCTTAGACGCCTCTACCTCCCTTGGCAGGTCAATAACACTCGCATCCAATTGTTTGCTAGCCACATTTGCCTTGTCCTTAGATCTGGTATTCTACGGGTGACTTGCCAGATGCCGAACAAACTAACCACCTTCCTGTACTTGATGACAACACGCAAACTTGTTAGCAATTACGAGCTTAACAGATAGGCAACCGCACGTTGGGAATGCAATGCACCTAAACAGTTAACTACTTCTATTATGCATTTGAACGGTTACATGATTCATCCCGGCTTTAACTGATTCTTTTCATTTTTCATTTTTCTTTCTCTCCTTTCTTTTCATTCCTGCCATTCTTTGCTTGGTTCTTATTGGTCTTCTTTTATTCTCGAATTTTCTTTCTGCTATTGTTTTGCCACTCTCATTTCTTACTCAGTTTCTTTCCTCTTTTATTTTCTCTCTCTCTTTTCTTTTTCTCTCTTATCTCCTTTTTCCTTTCTTTTTATTTTAGGGTTATGATCGAATCATATGGGGGTCGCCTACGTATCATGACGCCGCATAAATTAGATCATCCCGTAGTTTAGGGAATAAGTGTGAAATAAAAGAAAGAATTTTTTTTGGTTTTTTTCTTCAAATTTCATAAAATAAACATTCTAATTTTTCTCTACTACAGATTTAAACATAAAGACTAATAGACTCCCAACAGAAATTGTGATACATACTCAAAAGTGAACTAACAAACTCCAAAAGAAAATGAAACTACTGACTCGAAAGTGAACCGATAGACTCTAAACAAAAAAAATGAAAATACAGACTTGAAAGATATAATCACGAGTACATAAGTGCTTGCGAAACTACTCCAGGGGCCCACGAGACATCAGTCGGTCTCGCCGCAGGCCTATGTGCAAGATCTCCCTAAAGGCGATCCAGCTCAGCCATTATTTGGCGAACAAAAGTCATCACTGCAGCGATGAAAGTGGATCTAGTCATATCCTCACACTCATGGCATTTCATAACGATGTAGTCAGCAATTCCCCTAATCCTCTCTCTAATGAAGCCTTTCTCTTGGAGCAGGCACCCTATTTGTCTATATCCAACTTCTAGAACTTGGGCGTCATTGTGGCTTTGCTCCTGTAACTCTTGCATGTCCTCCTCTAGCTGAGATATCATTGCATAGCAATGTTCCCTCTCTGCTTTAAAGTTCTTTGTTTGTTTGTCCATCTCATTCTTGAGGGTAGTTAGCTTTTTCTTTAGGTTTGCGACTTCTCCATCATATTTCCTTTTCAATTGTCGGGCAAACTCTGCCCGTCCCTCTACGTTCTTCATAAACTTGCGTGGGATCTTGCCAGACTACCCTCAAATTTTTCCAAATCATCCTCGTACTTAGATATTTTCCTCCTAAGCCCATTTATAAGTCTTTCATCTGCTCTGCTTCTTTCCTGGTTCCCAGCAGCAATCTTTATTGTTTGGATATGGGCCCGAAGGGCTTTGTTTTCTTGGGCCAACTTCTTTTTCTCCCTTTCATCAGCAGCATCCTATATACTACTGTCAAATTTAAGATCTCTGATTTTCCCCTCCAATTTTCTTATCGTGGTCCTGTAGCTTGTCTCTTTTGCCAGCCAATCCTATTGCTCTTGTGCCCCATTAGTGAATTGTTGAACATGGGGCCTTTTGGCGGGCCGTTCAGGCTCTTGATGGACCTGAATCCTTTTAACATACCAGGTTGTGTAATTAGGCTCTAACTCACCCTCGGACAAATCCCGGACCCGAGTTTGTGGCTCTAAGAACCTACACTGATGCCAAGTCTGAAAAACTTATTCTTCCGGGAATACAGCTTTTGGACCTAGTTCAATGACTTGTCGACTCAGATCTTCATCATGATGGATAGTTTGGCATCAACCCAGCTGGCACAGAAGCCTGTGTGGAGCATACAACTGAATACTCCGAAGAACCATCAATAAAAGAAATCATACTTCGGCCAACATATAGATGACTTCATTGACCGGGAGCCAACCGAATGTCCACTCGATTTTCCTTGCATCAAGGAATGAAGATGTGCTAATCATGCCTCTGTACCTTCTGGTAACTCATGACCATCCACCCGGTTTTCATGTTCTTCGATGCAGTTAAGACTGGTCATACCTTAGTTTGTGTACCCTGGACGATGGCAAAGGTTCTCTACCATCCAAAGTTGTGAAAGCGTGTTGCAACACTCAAAAAATTTCCCCGCTACTAGGCAAAAAGTTATAGCACGATAAATTTCTACAAGGATCATTGATACAATAGTGCCGTTAGCCTTTTTAATCATGAAGTCGGCCTTTCCAACGAGCCCCAACTCTATATGTCCATCCTTCCTCGGGCAAATTAAGATGCCTAAGAATGCCTCCACAAAGGACAATCCCCAACGTGCTTCCGATTTGTCTTTGTTCCTTGAATGAGTTAGACCGGTATCTAGTGCCTCAAAACCGTTGGGGTCTCCATAACGGCGGTATATGAAATAGAATGTGCAAAATCCTTCAGCCAAATTTTCATCTTTGACTTCCCGACTAATACTTAGAAGATCTAGAAATTTGTGAGGGGTTACAGCCCTTGGTGCTACAGGGTATCTGTGACAACCCAAAGGGTCGTCACCTGATTCCTCACTCCTTTCGTGCTTTCGAGGCCTTGAAAACCTCCTTTTTACTTGCCTCGATTTATGTGCGCAGTCCAGGCACGTAGCCGAAAAGCTTTTATGTTGAAATATGTGAATTTTGGGAAAATTTTTGAAGAATTTTGATATTAATATGATTATAGTTGACTTTGGTCAACATTTTTGGTAAACAGACCCGGACCCGAGATTGGATGGACCCGAAAGGTCCGTAGAAAAATGTGGGACTCGGGCATGTGCCCGGAGTCGAATTCGGAGGTCTAGAGCCCGAGATGTGAATTTTTCCGTGAAATTGTTTTTCTGAAATTATTAAGGAAAAATGGAAAAGAAAATTGATTAAAGGACTATGTTATCGGGTTCGTATTTTGGTTCCGACGCCCAGTACAAGTCTTATATATTGTTTGAGTGCTTTCTGTGAAGTTTAATCAAAATCGGACGTCGTTTGATGTGTTTCGGACTATAAGTTCCAAGTTTGAAAGTTTATGAAGTTTAGAAGAAAAATCATGAGTTTTGAGGCTTGATTCTATGTAAATGATGTTATTTTGGCGATTTGATCGCGCGAGCAAGTCCGTAGGGTGTTTTTGAGGTTGTGTGCATGTTTGGTTTGGAGACCCGAGGGCTCGGGTGAGTTTTGGATAGGCATCAGACCACATTTCTCATATTTGAAAAAGCTGGTATTTCTCATATTTGAAGTCCGCACCTAGGCCTAGTGTTCGCAAATGCGAACTAAAGCCTCGCGTTTCCCAGACCTGTTTTGTTCCCGCAGCCCAGCAGTTTTTATACTTAGTCAAAATTTCATCACTTTTCACCTTTCTTTCAAAACCCAAACACCATAGGCGATTTTTCTAGAGCAAACTTCATCCCAAATCACTTGTAAGTTGATTTTTACTCTATTCTTTCATTCTTTAACATTAAACATGTTTTCCACTTGAAATCAAGGATTTTCATGGGTGAAATTGGGATTTTTGGGTAGAACCTAGGTTTTCTATAAATTGGGGAGTTAGACCTCGATTTGAGGTCCGATTTCAAAACAAATTACATATCTGAGTTCGTGAGGGAATGGATAACCGAGTTTTGGTTCGAACATCGGGTTTTGACCACGTGGGCTTGGGGGCATTTTTTGAATGTTTGGGAAAAACTTGGGAAAATCATTTTTATGCATTCAAATCGATTCATATAGTGTTTATTAAAGTAATTGAACAATTTGTGATTAGATTCGAGCGAATTGGAGGTGGAACCGTGAGGTAAAGCAATAGTTGAGGATTAGATGGATTTCAAGGCTTTGAGGTAAGTGTTTGATTTAACCCTAGCTTGAGGGAATAGGAGTTGAGTCTTGTTGCTAATTGCTATGTGATCGAGTACGATGTATAGGCATGGTGACGAGTATCTATACATTGGTGTCTAGCACGACCGTGAGTCCTTATAATGTGATTATCATGAATTGGTTGTGAACTTCATATCTATTGGAGAATTTCTATATGTTGTGAATAACATGTGAACGGTGATAGGATTATTTGATTCCTAGGAGCATTGACTCGAGTTGTGATAGGAATATTGAAAGTATACGAGATAACTTGATTCTTTGGAGCGTTGGCTCAAAATGGTAGAGTGAATTATAAGATAAGAGATGTAAGAAAAAGAGAAAGCATGTTGATTATTCCCTTGCTGGGATGTTTGGTTGAACTTGTTGGTTTCTCTCCCTTGCCGGGAATTTTGTCAAATGTTTGCTTATTGTTATGCTCCTTAATTGTGACTGTTGTTTAAAGATTCAGACTGTTAAATGATATTGAGGAGTGGGTGGCACTCCACAACAATAATATTGAGGATCGGGTTGCGCGCCGCAACAATGATATGTGAGGGTCGGGTTGCGCGCTGCAACAATGATACCTGATAAAGGGTATGGGTTCGGTTGCACACTGCAATAGTGATATTTGTGGAGAGGGTTGCACGCGGAACAGTGATATTTGTGGAGCGGGTTGCACGCCGCAACAGTGATATTTGTGGAGCGGGTTGTACGTTGCAACAGTTATTGATACCATGTGTTTGTATTTAGTGTTGATTCATTGTTCATTGTGAATCTAAGCTATTTTAATTTTGTTACCTGGGATTGCTGTTAATATTGTATCTCCCCATAACATGTTTCCCTTCCCATGTTGTTAATTGCCTTGTATCGGTATTCCGTTGTATATTTATAACTGCACAGGTTTATGTGGTGTCCAGTCAAGCCTCGTCACTACTTCGCCGGGGTTAGGCTAGATATTTACTAGCACATGGGGTCGGTTATGCTGATACTATATTTCTGTGCATTTTTTGCACAGGTCCAGGTTTTGAGGAGCAGCAGCAACAACATTAGTATGACAGCATGATTTCATTATCACGAGACTGAGGTAGCCTTGCAGGCGTCCGCAGGCCCGGCGTCTCTTCTTTATGCTCCTTTTTAGACTGTTGCCTCATTGATTTTGAGACAGACAACTTATATGTTTCTTTCAGACCCTTGTATTTAGTATATTCTTAGTAGTTCGTGAGTATGTGACACCAAATCTTAGGTAGAGGTTATTGTTGACTACTCCATATTTGTTTCAGACTTATAAATTAGACTTCCGCAGTTATTATTACTATTATTGTTGATGCTATAAATTATCAACAGAATGGTTTTTGTTAATGAAAAAGGTAGATAAGTTGGCTGGCCTAGCTACCACGAGTAGGCGCCATCACGATCCTAATGGCGGGAAATCCGGGTCGTGATAAGTTGGTATCAGAGCACTAGGTTACATAGGTCTCACAACTCACGGACAAACTTAGTAGAGTCTGAGGGGTAGGTGCGGAGACGTCTGTACTTGTTCCTAGAGTCTATTGAGTTAGGAAAAATCTCTCATTTGTTCTTTCTTTTCGTGCGATTTGGTTTTTCAAATGCTGAATTTCTACTCTGTTCTTTTGCAGATGGCGAGAACATGCGTTTCCTCATCCACCGATCAGCAGTCCGAGCCCCAGGCAGCTCCCGCTAGGGGCAAAGGACATGTCCACGCTAGGGGCCGAGGTAGGGGTAGGGCCCAGCCACCAGCAGCAACACCAGTGGCAGACACTCAGGTTGGCCTTGACGAGGAGGTTCCGGCCCCAGCCCAGACAATTCCGGTGGGCCCAGCTCAAGTCCCATAGGGGTTTATTGCTACCCCAGTTCTTCAGGACGCCTTGGTCCAGTTGGTTGGCCTTATGGAGAGTGTCACCCGAGCTGGATTGCTTCCTGCAGCACCAGCCACTTCCCACGCTGGAGGAGGAGCCCAAACTCCTGCTGCACGTACTTCGGAGCAGGTAGCTCCCCAGACTCAGGTTCCAATGGTTCAGACAGCTGCGGCAGTTCAGCCGGGGGTAGTTGCACAAACCGGTGATGGAGCGGCTATGTCCGCAGATGCTTTACGGAGGTTGGACAAATTCACCAAGCTCTTTATTACTTCATTCAGTGGAGCTTCTTCTGAGGACCCCCAGGATTTCCTATATAGCTGCCACGAGGTTCTTCGAAATATGGGCATTGTGGAGTCCAATGGAGTTGATTTTGCAGCTTTTCGTTTATCTGGATCTGCCAAGACTCGATGGAGGGATTATTGTTCAGCCAGACCAGCAAGGTCGTCGCCTTTGACTTGGGATTAGTTCTCGGAGTTGTTCCTAGAGAAGTTTCTTCCTGTTACTCAGAGGGATGCTTATTGGAGGCAGTTTGAGCGCCTCCAGCAGGTGTCTATGACGGTCATCCAGTATGAGACCCAGTTTATCAATCTAGCTCGCCATGCCCTCGACATACTCCCCACTGATAGGGAGAGGATGAGGAGATTTATTGATGGTTTGATCCAGCCTATTCGTCTTTAGATGGCTAGAGAGGCGGGTAGTGACATTACTTTTCAGGAGGCGGCCAATATGGCCCGGAGGATCGAGACGGTTCTGCCATAGGGTGGTGGTTATAGGGTAGACAAGAGGCCCCGTCACTCAGGTCGATTCAGTGGTGCCTCATCTGGAGGCAGGGATTCTTATGATAGGGTCCAGTCTTCCAGGCCTTTTCAGTCAGCCCTTCAGGCTTCACATGGTGTCTCAGGTGATCGTGGTTTTCGTGGGCGGTATTCTGATCAGCAGCCCATTAGTGCACAGCCTCTTCGGAGTGTTCGTAGAGGTCATTCGGGCCGTCAGGGCCAGTCTTATCGTACAGGGGGATGTTATGAGTGTGGTGAGTATGATCACATCAGGAGAGCTTGCCCGAGATTGAGGGGTACACAGTCACAACAGCAGGGTCCTCGCCCCATGATTCAGGCACCAGTTGACCCACAGCCTGCCTAGCCAGCCAGGGGCGGGGATAGGGATCATAGAGGTGGAGGCCAAGACCGTAGAGGTAGAGGCCATACAACCAGAGGTAGGGGTCAGATGGTGGCCGATCGTCCTAGAGATATGGTTTAGGGAGGTGGGGCTTAGCCCCGGTTCTATGCTTTGCCAGCCAGGCCAGAGGCGGAGTCGTCAGATGCTGTTATTACATGTACTATTCTGGTTTGTGATAGAGATGCGTCAGTGCTATTTGACCCTCGGTCTACATATTCATATGTGTCTTCCAATTTTGCACCCTGCCTGGCTATGTCTAGTTATGCTTTGGACATTCCTGTTTATGTGTCTACACCGGTGGGTGCCTCCATAGTAGTCGACCGGGTGCATTGTTCCTGTGTGGTGGTGTTTGAGGGTCTTGAGACCTGTGTTGATCTACTGCTATTAGATATGGTGGATTTTGATGTTATATTGGGGATGTATTGGTTGTCCCCGTATCATGCCATCTTGGATTGCCACGCCAAGACGGTGACCTTGGCCTTGCCAGAATTGCCCTGACTAGAGTGGAGAGGGACCTCAGGTCATGCCACTCGCAGTGCTATTTCCTATGTTAAGGCTCAACGCATGGTCGAGAAGGGGTGTTTAGCTTATCTGGCATATGTTCGTGACTCCAACGCAGAGGTTCTTTCTATTGACTCGGTTCCTATTGTTCGGGAGTTTCCTAAGGTTTTCCCTTCAGACCTGTCGGGTATGCCGCCCGACAGGGACATTGGTTTCTTTATTGATCCGGTTCCGAGAACGCAGCCCATTTCTATTCCGCTGTATCGCATGGCCCCGCCAGAGTTAAAAGAGTTAAAGGACTAGTTGCAGGATTTACTAGAGAAGGGTTTTATCAGGCCTAGTGTTTCTCCTTGGGGTGCGCCAGTGTTATTTGTAAAGAAGAAGGATGGTTCGATGCGGATGTGTATTGATTACCAGCAGTTGAACAAGGTGACGATAAAGAACAAATATCCACTGCCGAGGATTGATGATTTGTTTGACCAGCTTCAGGGAGCAAGGGTGTTCTCAAAGATAGACTTGAGATCTGGCTATCATCAGCTCAGGATTAGGGCATCTGATGTCCCTAAAACAGCATTCCGCACTCGGTATGGGCACTACTAGTTTTTAGTCATGTCATTTAGGTTGACCAACGCCCCAGCAACATTTACGGAGTTGATGAACCGGGTGCTCAGGCCTTATCTAGACTTGTTCGTGATAGTCTTTATAGACGATATTCTGGTGTACTCCCGCAGCAAGGAAGAGCATGAGCAGCACCTCAGAGTGGTTCTTCAGACTCTGAAGGATAGTCAGCTATATGCTAAGTTTTCGAACTGCGAGTTCTGGTTGAGTTTGGTTGCATTTCTGGGTCATATTGTATCAGCAGATGGAATTCAAGTGGACCCAAAGAAGATTGAGGCAATCAAGAATTGGCCTCGACCAGCTTTGGTGACCGAGATTCGGAGTTTCTTGGGGTTAGCGGGTTATTACCATCGGTTCATGGAGGGATTTTTGTCCATTGCAGCCCCGATGACCAGATTGACCCAGAAGGGTGCCCAGTTCAGATAGTCAGATGAGTGTGAGGCGAGCTTTCAGAAGCTCAAGACAGCTCTGGCCACGGCACCAGTGTTGGTTTTGCCTACGGGTTCAGGGCCTTACACGGTCTATTGTGATGCTTCCCGTATTGGGCTTGGACCAGTATTGATGTAGGATGGCAAAGTTATTGTCTATGCTTCGAGACAGTTGAAGGTCCATGAGATGAATTATCTGGTTCATGACCTAGAGTTGGCAGCGGTTGTTCATGCTTTGAAGATTTGGAGGCATTATCTATATGATGTGACGTGTGAGGTGTACACGGATCACAAGAGCCTTCAGTACCCGTTCAAGCAGAAGGAGTTGAATGTGAGGCAGAGGAGATGGCTGGAGTTGTTGAAAGATTATGATGTTACTATCTTATATCACCCGGGTAAGGCCAATGTGGTGGCTGATGCATTGAGTAGGAAGTCTGCCAGCATGGGTAGTCTTGCCTACATCTCGGTCAGCCAGATGCCGCTTGCTTTAGATATTCAGGCCTTGGCCAATCAATTTGTGAGATTAGACATTTCTGAGTCCAGCAGAGTATTGGCTTGCATGGTCGCTCGTTTTTCTCTATTGGAGCGTATCCGTGATCGGTAGTTTGATGATCCCCATTTGTGTGTCCTGAGAGATACGATGCAGCGTGGAGGTGCCACGAAGGTGACCTTAGGAGATGATGGTGTTTTGAGATTGTAGGGGCGAGTTTGTGTGCCCAATGTGTATGGGATTCGAGAGTTGATCTTAGCGGAGGCCCATAGTTCTCGGTATTCTATTCACCCGGGCGTCGCGAAGATGTATCAGGACTTGCGGCAGCATTATTGGTGGCGTAGGATAAAGAAGGATATTGTTGCGTATGTGGCTTGGTGTTTGAATTGTCAGTAGGTAAAATATGAGCATCAGAGGCCAGGTGGTATGTTTCAGAGGATTGAGCTCCCCGAGTGAAAGTGGGAGAGGATTACCATGGATTTCGTTACTGGACTTCCGCTGACTCGGAAGAATTTTGATGCTATTTAGGTCATTGTTGATAGGCTGACCAAGTCAGCGCACTTCATTCCAGTGGCACTCTCCTATTCATTCAAGAGGTTAGCTGAGATTTATATCAGGGAGATTGTTCACCTACATGGTGTGCCAGTATCCATCATTCCGGACCGGGGTACGCAGTTTACCTCGCACTTCTAGAGACAAGTTCAGCAAGAGTTGGGCACCCAGGTCCAGTTAAGCACAGCATTCCATCCTCAGACGGACGGTTAGTTCGAGCGGACAATACAGATTTTGGAGGATATGCTCCGAGCTTAGCCCTAGGTACATTGGTCCGTTTGAGATTCCTGATCGAGTGGGAGAGGTGGCTTTCCCTCTGTTCGTGTTCAGTGGAGAGGTCATCCCTCTAAGGCCTCGACCTGGGAGTCCGAGTCTGATATGCGAAGCCATTATCCATATCTATTTCCTGACTCAGTTACTTCTTTCTTTTGTCCGTCCGAGGACGAACGGTTGTTTTAGAGTTGAAGGATGTGACGACCCAAAGGGTCATCACCTGATTCCTCATTTGTTCCATGCTTTCGAGGCCTTGAAAACCTCCTTTTTACTTGCCTCGATTTGCGTACGTAGTCCGGGCGCATAGACAGAAAGGTTTTATGTTGAAATATGTGAATTCTGTGAAAAACTTTAAAGAATTTTGATATTAATATGATTATAGTTGAATTTGGTCAACATTTTTGGTAAATGGACCCAAAACTCGAGATTGGACGGTCCCGGAAGGTTCGTAGAAAAATATGGGACTCGGGCATGAGCTTGGAGTCAAATGCGTAGGTCTAGAGCCAGATATATGAATTTATCCGTGAAATTGTTTTTCTGAAATTATTAAGGAAAAATGGAAATGAAAATTGATTAAAGGACTATGGTATCGGGCTCGTATTTTGGTTCCGAAGCCCGGTACATGTCTTATATATTGTTTAAGCTCTTTCTGTGAAGTTTGGTCGAAATCGGACGTCGTTTGACGTGTTTCGGACTATAAGTTCCAAGTTTGAAAGTTTATGAAGTTTAGAAGAAAAATCATGAGTTTTGAGGCTTGATTCTATGTAAATGATGTTATATTGGCGATTTGATCGTGCGAGCAAGTCCGTAGGGTGTTTTTGAGGTTGTGTGCATGTTTGGTTTGAAGCCCCGAGGGCTCGTGTGAGTTTTGGATAGGCATCAGATCGCATTTCTCATATTTGAAAAAGCTGGTATTTCTCAATTTTGGTATCTTTGCATTTGCGAAGAATTTCTCGCAAATACGAGACTCGCAAATGCAAACACACCATCGCAAATGCGAATCAGGGGAAAACTGGGCCAGATCGCAAATGCGATCAAATTGTTCACAAAAGAGAAGGGGACCGGATCGCAAATGCGATCAAGACTTCGCAAATGCGAAGTACGCACCTAGGCCCAGTGTTTGCAAATGCGAACTAAAGCCTCGCATTTCCCAGACCTGTTTTGTTCCCGCAGCCCAGCAATTTTTATACTTAGTCGAAATTTCATCACTTTTCACCATTCTTTCAAAACCCAAATACCATAGGCGATTTTTCTAGAGCAAACTTAATCCCAAATCACTTGTAAGTTGATTTTTACTCTATTCATTCATTCTTTAACATCATTAAACATATTTTCCACTTGAAATCAAGGATTTTCATGGGTGAAATTGGGATTTTTGGGTAGAGCCTAGGTTTTCTATAAATTGGGGATTTGGACCTCGATTTGAGGTCCGATTTCAAAACAAATTACATATTTGAGTTCATAGGGGAATGGGTAACCGGGTTTTGGTTCGAACCTCGGGTTTTGACCACGTGGGCCCGGGGGCATTTTTGGAATTTTTAGGAAAAACTTGGGAAAAAATTATTTTTATGCATTCAAATCGATTCATATAGTGTGAAGAATTTTTGAATATCGAGCGAATTGGGGTTGGAACCGCGAGGTAAAGCAATAGTTGAGGATTAAGTAGATTTCAAGGCTTTTAGGTAAGTGTTTGTTTCAACCCTAGCTTGAGGGAATATGACCTGAGTCTTGTTGCTAATTGCTATGTGATCGAGTACGATGTATAGGCATGGTGACGAGTATCTATACATTGGTGTCTAGCACGACTATTAGTCCTTTTAATGTGATTATCATGAATTGGTTGTGAACTTCATATCTATTGGAGAATTTCTATATGTTGTGAATAACATGTGAACGGTGATAGGATCATTTGATTCCTAGGAGCATTGGCTCGAGTTGTGATACGAATATTGAAATTATACAAGATAACTTGATTCTTTGGAGAGTTGGCTCAAAATGGTAGAGTGAATTATAGGATAAGAGAAGTAAGAAAAAGAGAAAGCGTGTTGATTATTCCCTTGCTGGGACGTTTGGTTGAACTTGTTGGTTTCTCTCCCTTGCCGGGATTTTTGTCAAATGTGTGCTTATTATTATGTCCCTTAATTGTGACTGTTGTTTGAGGAGTCAGACTGTTAAATGATATTGAGGAGCGGGTTGCACGCCGCAACAATAATATTGAGGATCGGGTTGCGAGCCGCAACAATGATATATGAGGGCCGGGTTGCGTGCCGCAACAGTGATACCTGATAAAGGGTATGGGTCGGGTTGCACGCCGTAATAGTTATATTTGTGGAGCGGGTTGCACGCCGCAATAGTGATATTTGTGGAGCAGATTGCACAACAGTGATATTTGTGGAGCGCGTTGCACATTGCAACAGTTATTGATACCATGTGTTTGTATTGAGTGTTGATTCATTGTTCATTGTGAATCTAAGCTGTTTTAATTTTGTTACCTGGGATTGCTGTTAATATTTTATCTCCCCATAACATGTTTCCCTTCCCATGTTGTTAATTGCCTTGTATCGATATTCCGTTGTATATTAATAACTGCACAGGTTTATGTGGTGTCCAGTCTAGCCTCGTCACTACTTCACCGGGGTTAGGCTAGACACTTACCAGCACATGGGGTCGGTTGTGCTGATACTACACTTCTGTGCATTTTTGCACAGGTCCAGGTTTTGAGCAGCAGCAGCAACAGCATTGGTACGAGAGCAGGATTTCATTATCACGAGACTGAGGTAGCCTTGCAGGCGTTTGTAGGCTCGGCGTCTCTTCTTTATGTTCGTTTTTAGACTGTTGCCTCATTGCTTTCGAGACAGGCAACTTATATGTTTCTTTCAGACCCTTGTATTTAGTATATTCTTAGTAGTACGTGAGTATGTGACGCCAAATCTTGGGTAAAGGTTATTGTTGACTACTCCGTATTTGTTTCAGACTTACAAATTAGACTTCCGCAGTTATTATTACTATTATTATTGATGCTATAAATTGTCAACAAAATGATTTTTGTTAATGAAAAAGGTAGATAAGTTGTCTGGCCTAGCTACCACGAATAGGCGCCATCACGATCCCGATGGCGGGAAATTCGGTTCGTGACAGTATCATCTCATGAGATTCCCGTTAAAGCAAACATAGCCTACTATCTCCTTAAGTGTAGGGGTTAACTCGAAATCAGAGAAATGAAACACATTATGCGCCGGGTTCCAGAAAGGTATCAAAGCTTCAATTATGTCCAACCTCAGTTTAATTTTTAACAAACCAATGAGTCCACCTAAAGCCTTTACCGCAGCACCTCTGCTAACCTCCCGAAGATCATTTCACCACATATGGAGTTCTAGTGGGATTTCCTCTATGATTTTGAAAAGTTCATTTTTAATAGTGCTTATCCTGCACATTTATTTAAAGTGATTGGTTAAAAAACAATGACTTATTTTGACTCAAAAGAAGATTATCATTTTTCAAAAATTGTAACTCGAAAAAAAACTCCCTTTGCAAATATGGCCTTTTAGCACCTCATGGAAGAAGATTTTAAAGCTGTTTTTGCCAATTGACCGAAATTTGAAAAAGACCATAGGTGGCTATTCTTGCAAAAAAGCCTTCCGGTGCCCTATTGGGACATTTGGCTATTTAGATAAAAATGGTATCTCCTAATTTTTATGACAGAAATGACAACGTTTCAAAATCTTTTTTTTGGTTACTTTTGTAGAAACAGGGCTGGACCCGATGATGGTTGCCTACGTATCCCACGTCTGGTGAGAACCAAACCCACGTAGTTCGGTCTGTTATGACGCAATAAGCAAATATGACTTATTTTGAAATGACTTTCCTTTTTCTTTTCTTTTTTCAAAATTTCGGTAGAGTTCCAGGGTAATTGGATACCAAGATTTTTAGAAACGGGTGATTCTCTCTTTTAACTTAAACTTGGTTTTTCTTGATTATTCCTCCCTATTTTAGAAGCCGGTCAACATACAAACTGAATCAAATAAATGGACAACTAGCACGTAGAATACATCAGGATGGTCTTTTATTTCGAGTACACCTGTCCTAGACGGATCCAACCCCTGTGTTGAGTCCCCTAAGTCAAATCCACGTGATGTAAACAAGCGTTCCTACTAGGGAGCTGGCAAGCAGTTATGTTATTCTAGGTTTACAACCTGGGTGTATTGTTATAGACCTGGCTTACCCGAATGGATAGCTCGAGTGAGGGGGCAGTGTACCGGGAATAGAGAAGCTTCACCGGCTTTGCAACTTTCCGAATCTCGTTCTAAAATTGGGATATGACTCTAACAGAAGAGAAGTCACACCAAGTGCACACTTCCCAGATGATTTAGAAGACTCAGAGAGTAGAGAGTTTCGTAACAGTTTAAGTTCAAACAATATCAAAGCGGTAAAAACTGACATTTAGCACATTAGGCTCAAACACGTAAAAAATTATATAACAAATAAAGCCAACTACAATAGATATTCTAAGCTCGAATTCTAAACCCTGAACCAGAAGTTCTGAGTTCTTCTCCCAAGCAGAGTTGCTAGAGCTGTCACACCTCCTTTTCTACCCCCGAAAAGGGTATAGGGAAATTTTCCAATTAAAGTAACAATCGAAACAGGATTATTTATATTAAAATCAGAGTCTCCACTTGAGATAATTTATGGTGTCCCAAGTAACCGGTTGAAATCCCGAATCGAGGAATGTTTGACTCTAATTATGATCTGCGAATATAGAAATCCGGGTAAGGAATTTTGTTAACCCGGGAGAAGGTGTTAGGCATTCCCGGATTCCGTAGTTCTATCATGGTCGCTTAACTATTAAAATATTAGCATATTATCTGATTAATTATACATTTTAAACCTATGTGCATTTTTTACGTCTTTCTAACCGCTTTTACTATTTTTTAAGAAAAATTAATATTATTTAAAACACATCTTAAACCACTCTACATGAAATGCACCCGCGGTTCGCAATACATTTTATTTAACATTATTGAAAATTGAAGTCGGGTCAAATAAAATGTACACCCGGATATTAGTAATTACAAATCACAACGACATCACGGGAACCGTACCCGTAGCCATGATAATTTAATGTAACGCGCCTAAAACAAACTACGAAGATTCATTTCTAATATCTAAGTTACAATATTTGTGAGGGCCATGGATGATCTAATTATGGATGACACACTGAATTTTATTTTTAACAAGGCTTATATTTCAACTAAACAAAGTATAAGGATACTAATATTTTACTCCTAGTTTTGGAATTCAATAAGGATCTACTAAATTGTGAACATGCTCAAAGGGTTCAAGGCTAGGCCTTTTTTTAATTTTAAAAATCACTTTAAAATAAGGGGCTTTTGGCTTGGTCCAACAATGACCCATTGCTTAATTAAATTAGGAAAAATTCCAGCTTTGAAAACTGTATTTGGGCTCGCGAATTGGCCCAGCAGAGAAGAGCTTAACACCCTCTGCCCCTGTTGGATTTTTAATCAAGTTTTCCTCACATTGGGCTTCAGGTGGTCCCAGTTGTAATTATATACCGGCTGGACCTATCTACCTCTACATTTTCGGCACAATCTTACACAATGCATACTTTGCAAATGTTATAACTCAAATCAGTTTTTAAAGAAGACAATTAGAATCTAAATAATCTAAATACATTTCAAGTCTAAAATTAAGCATACTACTATGATTTGTAAGACATGCATTTATACTGGAATTTAGAAGAAGAATTTTACAACTAGAAATCGAATTGTTGGGCTTAACACCAAGGCCAATTCGCCTGAGACCAGACTCGCTCAGGTGATTCCCAGATTTGGGCCTTGTTGCAAGTCTGGCCTAATTTCTATTATACTAAAGTGGTTCTTTGATGCCGGACTGTACTCATTGCAAAGAAATCACATGCCATGAACCTAAACTAATAACTAAAAATAGTCAAATCTCGAAATTAGAACACTCAAATAGTTTATTTTTGTTTACCGAATATCCCTGATTTTACAGCATAATCCTAACATCTAAAAGAAAAGGAAGAATTTTTTTTTAAAGTAAACAAAAGGGAAATTCCTCCTAGCTTCAGTTTTTTCATTTGCCATCAGATCCTCCAAACCAATGTGCAGACTTGCAAGAAATCATCTATAGAGTTGTTTCTCACAAGTCAATATTTCAAGCTCCAACCTTAAGATCGATTGTCTTTGTGGCCACTCACATACAAAACAACAAAATGAGAGCAGATTTTAGCATTTTCATGGATCCTAGACTACTACTGTCACGACCCAAACTCCGGTCGTGATGGCGCCAACACATTGCTAGGCAAGCCCGACCGTTACCCGTTAACCAATCCAATTATTATTTCAAATTTTTTCCAATTTAGGTGAAATATCCTGATTTCATAATAATGATAGGATTGTGGAAATCAAAACAACTGAAATAACAACCCAACAAGATCTGGTGTCACAAGTCTGAGCCTCTAAACATCTGAATAATATCCTATACAACCAAGTCTAAAGCAGAAGTACAAGAGATAACGGGAAGGAGAGATCTAGTCCTGCGGACGCCGGCAGCTACCTCGATAACTCCGCAATAAGCTGAAACAACAGCAATATATATCAACAGCCCTCCTGGATCCCTGTATCTGCACACAAGGTGCAGGGAGTAGAGTGAGTACTCCAACTCAGTGAGTGGTAGCAATAAATAATAACTGAAAGTAAGAAAACCTGTAAGAACACTAAACAGTTCTAAAAGTAACAGTACAGGTAAGAACATCTCTAAGGAGGAAAGTCCAGTATCAGTCTACTACTGTCCCACAATTAT
>MU784293.1:18967-42270 GCA_026770625.1 Nicotiana glauca | reverse complement strand
ATATATATATATATATATATATATATATATATATATATATATATATATATATATATATATATATATATATATATATATATATATCCATAATATATTTTTTCTCACCTTAAATTTAATTTTTTATCTCTAATTCAATTAAGTATTATTCTTTTATATTTTTACACTAAGATTTTAGTTTATAATTTTAAGTATTACGTGCAATTAGCAATTAAGTTTTCGTTCTCTTTTGTGTTCCTTATATAATTGAAATAATGCAATATTCTTTCATTATTCTTTTTCTTTAATTTTATTTATTGAGATTTAGTATTCTTTTATCGCCATGCGGTTTTTAGTAATGTTACTCAATTAATATATTCGGATTTCTTATTATGGTCTTAATTCGATAAGAGTTGAGAAAAATATAATAAAAGCAACTATTCAGAATTTTAGGCACTCCTATCTTTATGATAAAATCACAAAATAGAATTAAAAAACGTGGCAGAAAATTTTCCTTGCACTCTACGATGGCATATAAAGGCATTACTATTAAAGTTTAATACCATATGGCTTTTGAAATATGAGATACTCGAAACAACTACATTTAATATAACGTTTAAGGATTTTATTCTAAAATTGGCAAGCCGTTTTTTAAAAGCTTATCACTTGAAAATCACAATGCAAATTGTCCTTCTTTTAGTAGATATAGTTACTAAAATTCTCTAGAGGAAGTTATTGCTCTAGAGGCACACGTTAACAAGGAATAGCTAATGTACGCTGATAACGATGACTCGCCGGAAAACTACTCAGAAAGGAAATTCTCAGCAAGCACAAACGGAGGAAAGTACTGAAGAAACATTGAATCGAATGGTTACGCCAGAATCAGGAACTACACAACAGCTAGCTCTAATTCAACTGGTACAATGGATGACCGGAATGGGGAGTGCACCGACGATCATGCAAGGACCACAACCGAAGGATACTGAAATTACAACTGAATTGGAGAACAATATGGCTACAGCAGCACGAAAATTGACCTATTCTGCTGGGTCTGGAGAACATAAGCGAATTATGGCAGAAGTGGTTAAAGGCGATGGAACAGTGCAATAGGGATTACAACTAAAATTCTATCCACCAAAGTAAGAGATGGAGTTAAAGTTGTAAAGTTAAATCAGGAAGAAATTGAAATGCAGTGTAAAAAATGGGAATCATCTCTTATAGGCTATGTTATGGGAGGTAACCCTACATTCAAGGAGATATTGAGATTTGCCTATGGAGTGTGGAATTCAGTAACTACTCATACAGTTCTTATGCATGATGATGGTTACTTCGTATTTAGATTTGAATCAATTGAGGAAAAAATGCTGATTATGGCAAAAGAGCCTTATACTTTCAATAATAGACCACTGATGTTGAAGAACTGGGTGCAGGATTTTGAAATTGACAAGGAGCCTATGCGTGTGATGCCACTGTGGGTCACTTTTCCAGGACTACCTATCAGGAAAACCTGGGAAGAATTGTAAGCTGCTTGGGGAAGTATGTATGTACTGATAGATTAACAGCACATTGTGAGAGAATATCTTATGCTCGTGTGTTAATTGAGATGGATATAACACAACCATTACCAGATGAGCTGAAATTAGAACAGCCAGATGGTAAAATTAGGGTGCAAACTGTGGAATATGAATGAAAACCACTGTTCTGTCAAGAATGCAATTGATTTGGGCATCCTAATGGTGAATGCAAACGGGAATCACAGGAAGGGATGCAGAGAAAAAAGGATAAAAAGCAGAAATGGGTGAGGAAAACCAAAACAGATGATAATGAGAATAACAAAGTATCACTTGCTGAGGAGACAAAAAATGGAGAAGAGAATACACAAGAAAAGACTGAGGAGGTCCAAATGCAAATTGAAGAAAGAGGCAAACAGGTCAAGATATATCATGGCAAATCTAAAACAAAAGGACAACCCGCTATTGAACTTGAGGAGCTAACAAGAAGGAACAAGTATGCAGTATTGAGAATTCAGGAGAATGAACCACCTGACAAGATTGAAAATAATAAGCATATACAAGGGATTACAAAAGGGCCAACTCCAACTACCATTCTACCAATATGATATTCAGTACTTGGAATATTAGAGGACTCAATAAGTCCTTTAAAAAGAGGGAGTTCAAAGAATTTCTAAATAAGAATAAAGTAGATTTAGTAGGATGTATGGAGACTAGAGTGAAACAAAAAAGTACAAAAAATATTAGGATGAAGTTTGGAAGAGAATGGAAAGTGATAGATAACTACTCAGAAGCACCTAATGGAAGAATATGGGTGTATTGGAAAGAGGCAGAAGTGAAGCTAGACTTATTTCATGTATCATCACAACTAGTGCATTGCCATATACAAGATAATAACTCGGATTTTCAGAGTTACTTAACCATTGTGTATGGCCTACATGCTATTGCTGATAGGAAAGCTTTATGGGCTCAACTAAGGAGTATAAATGCAGTGATTATAGGCCCTTGGTTAATTCTAGGTGACTTCAATAGTATACTGACAGTAGAGGATATAATAAATGGAGCTCCCTTTCATCAAAATGAAGTAATTGATTTCAATCACTGCATTAAGGATATTGGAGTAGGACTGATCAATAAAAAAGGGATACAATACTCATGGAGCAATAAGAGAGGGGTTGATGATAGAATTTATAGTCATATAGACTGGGTGTTTGGAAATGCAGATTGGTTTGGAATGTATGCAAGAATTAAAGCAATATATCTAGTCCCAGGATATTCTGATCATACACCTATATTATTGAATTCAGAGGTACACAGAATGAAGATGAGGAAACCTTATAGATTCTAAATGTACTGTTACAATAGGAAGAATTCAAGGGAGCAGTCGAGTTTATATGGAACCAAAACATACAAGGATACACCATGTATAAAATTTGCAGAAAGCTGAAACAATTGGAGATTCACACTAGGGGGATTCAGAGATAATACTCATCAGTGGAGGTGAAACTCAAACGATTAAAAGAGGAGTTAAATGGAATTCAACAGGATATAAATGATGATCATTTAAAACCAACTCTCATTGAACAAAAGAAGAAAGTGCTGATGCTAATTGAAAAATGGGATATAGTATATGAGAAGATTTTAAGACAGAAGTCAAGGGCAATATGGATAAAACATGGAGACTCAAACACTAAATACTTCTATGCACAATTGAAGGCTAGGCAAGCAAGGAATAGAGTCAGTTCTATTTGTACATAACATAATGTAAGAGTGACTGATCCAAAACAGATCCAGCAGGAGTTCATACGGTTCTTCAAAAATCTGTTAGGTGAAGCTGCCCCAGTAATGACTGGAATTGATGTTATTATAGCTAGAGATGGACCCTGTTTATCACTAGCACAACAACAAGAAATGATGGTGCCTATAACAAGGGAGGAAACTATAAAGGTGGTTCAAGAATTACCAAGAGACAAATCTCCAGGAATAGATGGATATCCAGCAGAGTTCTTTAAAGAAAACTGGCAAGTAATTGGTGAAGATGTCATAAAGGCAGTACTGAAATTTTTCAATACAGGGAAGCTGCTTAAAGAAATAAATTGCACTACTATCACACTCATTCCTAAGGTGGCAAGTCCTAACTTTGTCAAGGAGTTCAGACCTATTGCATGCTGCTCGACCATGTACAAGATCATTGATAAGCTGCTTACTAACAAACTAAAGTTGGTATTAGATTATTTGGTGGGACCTTCACAGTCGGAATTCATAGAAGGAAGAAGGAAGAAACATTTTGGACAATGTCCTACTGGCCCATGAACTGATTAAAGGATACAACCAGAAAACAGTCTCTCCAAGATGTATAGTAAAAGTGGATATAAAAAAGGCATATGACTCTGTTGACTGGAACTTCTTAAGGACTCTAATGCTGGAATTGGGTATCCTATACAAAATGGTCAACCTTATAATGGAATGTGTAAGTACAGTCTCTTATTCATTTCTGATTAATGGAGGTTTGACACCAAAGTTCCAGGCAAAGAAGGGGCTAAGGCAAGGTGATCCAATGTCACCTTATCTATTTGTTTTGGTGATGGAGTACTTGAACAGGGCTCTGAAGCAACTGGATTCAAACCCAAATTTCAACTATTATCCCAAGTGTGCAAAACTGGGAGTGATTCATATCTATTTTGCTGATGATTTACTAATGTGCTGTAGGGAATACAAGGTATCTATTGAATTGATGATGAAACAATTTGAGAAATTCTCGACTATCTCTGGTTTATAAGCAAATACGGAGAAGATCTCACTCCATATGGCAGGAATATCTACACAGTATAAAGAAGAAATTTTGCAAAAGTTGAACCTGACCATTGGAGAAATACCTTTCAAATACCTGGGGGTTCCATTATCCTCAAAAAAGCTCAACATTAACCAATGCATGCCACTGGTGGACAGAATAGCAGGAAGAGTTAGATGCTGGATAGCTAGATTTTTATCATACGCAGGAAGGGTTCAGTTGATCAAAAGTGTGTTGTTTGAAATGCAAACCTACTGGGCACAAGTGTTTTTGATTCCAAAAAAAGTATATGAAATAGTTACTGATATATGTAGGAACTTTCTATGGAAAGGAAGCATTGAAGGGAAGAAGGCACCAATAGCATGGGAAACTGTCTGTAAACCAAAAGCAGCAGGAGGATTGAATGTCATAATCTTCTCAGTAGGGAACAAGGCAGCAATAGGCAAACTATTATGGGCAATTGCACAAAATAAGGACAAGTTATGGGTTCTGTGGATTCATCATCACTATATGAAGAAGAAGGATTTAGAAAACATGGAAACTCCTAAGCAAGCTAGCTAGGTGATAAGGAAAATTTTGGAAGTAAGGAGATGGCTAATTACTGGAGGTAAGGAGCTGGAGTTATATGCAGTAAAGGGGGATTATCTAATCAGCAAAGCGTATACTTCAATTATGCCAAAATATTCAAAGGTCAACTGGAAAACACTGCTCTTGACACAAGGAATATTACCTAGACATCAGTTTGTTTTGTGGATATCATTGCATCAGAGATTAGCAACGGTGGACAGGCTAAGCAAATGGGGAATAACAGTATCTAAGGAGTGTGTTTTGTGTATGACTAATACAAAGGAAACTCATGAACATTTGTTCTTTGAATGTTCATATTCAAGGTTTATATAGGAACAACTGCTAAAACTCTTTGGAATAAGTTGACAAGTAGGAAGATGGCAAGAGGAAACTGCATGGATGACAACAAGATCTAGAGCAAAAATGAGCTATCGAAGATCCTGGGAAATGCATTTGCAGCAGCAATATATCAAACATGGATGGAAAGAAACCTGCGAAGATATCAACTGTCAAAAAGAGAATGTAGGGATATAGTTAGAGAAATTGTATGACATTTACACATTAAAGGCGAGAGCTGTCACGGCCCAATTTCATAACAGGTCATGATGGCACCCAACACTATTTTTGGGCAAGCTAACGCGGAAGTTACTAACTAAGCTTTCAATCACTTTAACCCCAAAATAGTTGAAATAATTCTTTAAGTTAGAAATAACTTAACTCACGATGATATGTTGAAATCCTCTCTTTGAAAGCTCCCAAATCGCTTAAGCGTAGAGACAAAATGAAATAAATGGCGCGGACTCTAGCAACGGGGGGAGCATCTCCGCCTGGGTCTGAAACATCAACCGCGTGTGTCCTCACCATCTGTGAGAGAATAGAGAAAGAAAATTTAGTAAACCAACCACTGCACAATAGGAATGAATAAAGAGTAGTTCTTCCTAATACCCTACAACCTATCGAAAATAAATACGGACATCTCCGTACCGATCTACAAGACTCTATTAGGTTTGTCCATGACTTGTGACACCTACGTGAACCTAGTGCTCTAATACTATGTTGTCATGACCCAATTCCATAACAGGTCATGATGATGCCCAACACTATTTCTGGGCAAGCCAGCGCGGAAGTTACTAACTAAGCTTTCGATCACTTTAACCCAAAATAGTTGAAATAATTCTTTAAGTTGGAAATAAATTAGGAACGATGGATAAAGTCATAATAATAATACAACCCCAAAATAATACAGTCTACTAAAGTGTGTGCCAAGACCTGGTGTCACAAGCAGTGGGCAACTAGTAGAATACACAACAAAACACACTATCCTACTATCTGAAATAGAGTAGACAACATAAATATATAAGAAAACTCCTTCAAGCTGCTGAAGAGCACGGAAGGGAAGGAGCTGACCGTAGGAGTCTCGAATCTGCTCAATGATGCGCATCCGACTGATAGCCAGATGTACCTATCTCAGAACCTGTACAATTAAGTACATAAGTATAGTATGAGTACATAAACAATATGTACCTAGTAAGTATCCCGTCTAATCTAGAAGAAGTAGAGACGAGACATAATACCTACTAGGGTCAAATAAAGTGAGAGGAGTTCATAATAAGCATGGATTTCATAAGTTATTAAGCATTTATAAGTGTAGACTAACAGTTCCTTTCCAAATATTATTATGGGCATCTATACATATATCAAGCAGATATAAAGTCCAGTCCACAGAGGAAATCACTAAGCAAGAACATGCGCAAGTAATATCGAGGGATGTACGACTCGATCCAACATAAAAATAAATTGTGCACTGCCGAGGATCAAACGGCTCGAACCATAGATGCATCTATTACCCCGCTCGCGAATTGATCATGCGACGCGGTCAACATAATTAATTACAGCAACAGGCAGACAACATTATATAACTCTAGAGCAGTTATTCACAGGTATGTTCAATTTCTCTTTTAAAGGCCAAGAAAAATAAGGTCCCTACCACTAGTCTCATTTAATTTAATCAACATGGTTTATATGAATCCGAATCTAAGCATCAGGTTGCAAGTAAATCACATAGAACATGATTATGGGTCCTAGACTACCCGGACTTAGCATAATAGTAACTATGCACGGACTCTAATCACCTAGTGCGTACGTAGCCCCCGCATATAGTGGCAATTTATTCGATTATTACACCTATGGGGACAGTTCCCTCTTACAAGGTTAGAATGGAGACTCACCTCGCTCCAAGGTATACTTCAAACGCCAAGAACAAGTCCAAACCCTCAACTCGGAGCCGAACGATCCAAGACTAGATAAACGAAGTAAGAACTAGTCAATATAGACTCACAAGATTGCATTCTAGCTATTTAAGCAATTTCCCAACCATTAACACAAGTTTCCCAAAATTCGACCCCGGGCCCGGATTCCAAAATTTTTCAAAGGTAGTTGTTCTCTACAACCTAAGGACCACGAATATATGATTTCTAATTAATTCCATGACAAATTTCGTGGTTAAATCCAAGTTTTATTAAAACCCTAGGTTTAGCTCTAACCCTTTGATTTCTCTAAATATTTAGGTGTTAATCTACCCAAAACTCGAGTATTAAACTTGCATTAAGTAGAAATAACTTACCTCATGATACTATGTGGAAATCCCCTCTTTGAAAGCTCCCAAATAGCTCAAGTTTAGAGACAAGATAAAATAAATGGACTAAGTCCCGTTTCTCACCAAATTTCACAAACAAGTCTACAATATTGTATTGGACCTGTACTGGGCTTTGAAACCAACATACGGGCTCGATACCAACGTGATAAATCATTACTAGGTTTATTTAAATCCTTAATATTTCATATTAACAATTTCAAATAAAAATTCATTACTCGGGCTAGGGACCTCGGAATTCGATTCCTTACATACGCCTAGGTCCCAAATTTTCCCACAGACCCTCCGGGACCGTCCAAATACGAGTCTAGTCCGTTTGCTAAAAATGTTGACCAAAGTCAAACTTAGTCTTTTAAGAAAATTATAAGAACTCAAAGGGGCATATTTCACTCAAAACTCCTCCAAACCCCGAACTAACTGTCCCCAAAAGTCGTAAATTAGCTAAAGCAAGCACGGAAAGTTTTATTTAAGGGAACGGGGTTCAAAAAGGCAAAACTACCAGGTGAGTCGTTACATTCTCTACCTCTAAAACAAACGTTCGTCCTCGAACGGACATAGAAAAGTACCTGAGCTGCTGAATAAATGGGGATATCTGCTCCGCATATCCTCATCGGATTCCCAGTTCATCTCCTCGGCTGGTTAGCCCCTCCACTGGACCTTTATCGCAGAAATCCTCTTCTATATCAACTGGTGATCCTACCTATCAATAATGGTAACTGGCTCCTCCTCGCAGCCCAAGCTGTCATCCAGCTAAATAGTACTGAAGTCTAACACATGGGAAAAGTTGGCATGATACTTTTGAAGTTTCGATACATGAAAAACTGGATGAACTCCCGATAAGCTGGGGGGTAACGCAAGCTCATAGGCAACCTCCCCAACTCTCCTCAACACCTCAAAAGGGCCAATAAACCTTGGGCTCAACTTGCCCTTCTTTTCGAACCTCGTAATGCCCTTTATGGGCGAGACTTTCAAGAGAACCTTCTCGCCAACCATAAATGATACATCCAACGCCTTCTGATACGCGTAACTCTTCTGCCTGTACTGAGCTATGCGAAGCCTCTCCTGAATCAACTTCACCTTATCCAAGGCATCTTGTACCAAGTCTGTACCATACAACTTAGCCTCATCAGGCTCAAACCATCCGATAGGGAAACGATAATGGTGACCATATAGAGCTTCGTACGGAGCCATCTCAATGCTGTACTAATAGCTGTTATTATATGCAAACTCTGCCAAGGGCAAAAACTGATCCCACTGCCCTCCAAAGTCAATCACACAAGCTCTAAGCATATCCTCTAAAATCTGAACTGTCCGCTCTGACTGACCGTCGGTCTGAGGATGGAATGCTATGCTAAGCTCTACACGGGTCCCCAACTCACTTTGAACGGATCTCCAGAAATGGGAAGTGAACTGAGGGCCCCTGTCTGATATAATGGAGATAGGCACACCGTGCAACTGGACTATCTCCCGAATATAAATCTGAGCATACCTCTCCGCTGTATAAGTAGTCGCCACTGAAATGAATTGAGCCGACTTGGTCAACCTATCAACAATGACCCATACTGAATCGAACTTCCGCAAGGTCCGCGGCAACCGCACTACAAAATCCATGGTGATACGCTCCCATTTCCACTCTGGTATAAGCATCTGCTTAAGTAGGCCACCCGATCTTTGGTGCTCATATTTGACCTGCTGGCAATTCAAACATTTAGCCACATACTCCACTATGTCTTTCTTCATCCCCTGCCACCAGTAATGCTACCTCAAATCACGATACATCTTCGTAGCTCCCGGGTGGATAGAATACTGTGAACTGTGTGCCTCTTCTAGGATCCTCTTCCTCAGACCATCAACATTAGGAACACATAGACAACCCTGGAGTCGCAAAATACCATCCTCACCAAAAGAAACCTCCTTGGAACCCCCCTAAAGCACCGTCTCTCTGAGGACCGCCAAATGTGGATCATCGAACTGTCGGGCCTTTATCTCCCCCAGTAATGAAGGCTGAGCAACTATGCATGTAAGAACCTGGCTGGGCTCCGAAATGTCCAACCTCACAAGCCTGTTAGCTAATGACTGAATGTCCAAAGCTAGTGGTCTCTCCGCTACTGGAATAAATGCCAAGCTACCCATACTCTCCGCCTTTCTGCTCAAGACATCCGCAACCAAGTTTTCCTAGCTTGGATGATAAAGAATGGTGATGTCATAATCCATTAGTAACTCAAGTCACCTGCGCTGCCTCAAATTAAAATCCCTCTGCTTGAATAAATGCTGCAAGCTATGATGATTGGTATAAACCTTACTGACACCCCATACAGATAATGCCTCCATATCTTAAGAGCATGAACAATCACGACCAACTCTAGATCGTGCACAGGATAATTCTTCTCATGAATCTTCAGTTGACGCGAACCATATGTAATAACTCACCCCTCCTGCATCAATACACATCCCAAACCAACGTGTGAAGTGTCGCAATACACTGTATACATCCCCGAGCCGGAAGTCAATACAAGAACTGGTGCTGTAGTTAAGGCTATCTTGAGCTTCTGGAAGCTCTCCTCACAATCATCGGACCAGCGGAATAGAACACCTTTCTGGGTCAGTCTAGTCAAAGGTGAGGCAATAGATAAAAATCCGTACACAAACCGCCTGTTATAACCTGCTAACCCCAGGAAACTTCTGATCTCGGTCACTGAAGTAGGACGTGGCCAACTCTGAATTGCCTCAATCTTCTTGGGATCCACCTTAATACCCTCTCCTAACACAATATTCCCCAATAATGCCACTGACTCTTGCCAAAACTCACACTTGGAGAACTTAGCATATAGCTTCTGCTCTCGGAAGGTCTGAAGTACTACCCCCAAATACTACTCATTCTCTCCCAGGCTGCAAGAATATATCAAGATGTCATCAATGAAGACAACAACAAGTGAATCAATATAAGGCCTGAATACCCTATTCATCAAATCCATGAATGCTGCTGGGGTATTAGTCAAGCTAAAAGAGATTACCAAAAACTCGTAATGGTCATATCTAGTCCGAAATGCAGTCTTCGGAACATCCGAGTCCCGAATCCTCAACTGATGATACCCTGACCTCAGGTCTATCTTAGAGAACACCCTAGCACTCTGCAACTGGTTGAATAAATTGTCAGTATGAGGCAACAGATATTTGTTCTTGATGGTGACTTTGTTTAACTGGCGGTAATCAATGCACATCCGCGTAGTTCCATCCTTCTTCTTCACAAATAACACTGGTGCACCCCAAGGTGACACACTAGGCCTAACAAACCCCTTTGCCAACAACTCCTCAAGCTGCTCCTTCAACTCTTTAGGAGCCATACGGTACAGTGGAATATATATAGGCTGAGTGCTTGGAGCCAAATCTATACAAAAATTAATATCGCAATTCGGAGGCATGCTAGAAAGGTCGGAAGGAAAAACATCAGCGAACTCTCGAACCACTGGAACTGAATCAATTGTCGGGGACCTATGGTGGTGTCCCGAACATAAGCTAGATAAGCCAAACACCCCTTCTTGACCATATGCCAAGCCTTCAGGAAAGAAATAACCCGACTAGGTGTATCAGCTGTGAAACCCTTCCACTCCAACCTCAGCAACCCTGGCATCACTAGTGAAACAGTCTTAGCATGGCAATCTAGGACGGCATGAAATGGAGATAACCAGTCCATGCCAAGGATGACCTCAAAATTGATCATATCAAGCAATATGAGGTCTGCTCTAGTCTCAAAATCACAGAACGTACCACACAAGACCGGTAGACCCGATCCACAACCACGAAATCATCCACAGTAGTGGACACATGAACGGGAATGTCCAAAGGCTCAGGAGAAATACCCAAGAAATTAGCAAACAGAGACGATACATATGAATAAGTAGACCCTGGGTCAAATAATACCAAAGCATCTCTACCGCTGATGGGAATAATACATGTGATGACGGCGTCTGAGGCCAATGCATCTGGCCTAGTTAGAAGAGCATAGAATCTAGCTGGAGCACCGGCTGGCTGGCCTCCACCTGCCTGAGCAGTAGCTGGCTAACCTCTCCCTGCCTGACCTCCACCTCTAGGACGGCCTCTACCAGCCTGCCCTCTACCTCTAGGTGGTTGGGCAGCTGGTGCTAATATCATGGGCTGCTGACCCTATTGCACAGCCTTGCCTCGAAGTCTAGGCCAGGTCTTCTTCATATGACCCGAATCTCCACACTTGTAGCATACTCTCGGTACCATGGCCTTTTGCCCTGAAGTCCGAGCCTGCTGACCCGAATACCCACTAGAAAAACCTTGGATTGCCGGTGGGTGATAGGAACTCTCTGGCACAGCGCTGAAGTGAGCACTAGAAGAATCCTGGTAACCAGAATACCCGCCGGAGGAACCTTGAATAGCTGGTGGGCTGTAAGAACTCTCCGGCATCGCACTGAAATAAGGTCACACTGGAGCACCTCGGGGAGGGAGTGGTGGTTCTGAATGCAGAGGTCTGCTGGGCTGACCCCTCCCGAAGTGACCTCTACCCCTAGCTGGGGCACCTCTAAACTCTCCCAAAAATCTAGCCCTCTTATCCTGCTGCATCTGCTCTCCACCCCTCTAGCGATACCCCTCAATCCTGCGAACAATCTCAACTACTAGCTGATACTCTCTACCCATCTCTACCTCTCGGCTCATGCCAGATCAAATACCGGGGTGAAACCACGCAACAAACCTTCGCACTCTCTCTGCATATATGGGAAGTATCATGAGTGCATGGTGAGACAACTCAGAAAACCTCGCCTCATAATTAGTAACAGACATCTGAACCTGTTCAAGATGCTCAAACTGATACCGTAGCTCTTCCCTCTCAGAGTGTGGAATGTACCTATCCAAGAATAACTGTGCAAACTGGCTCCAAGTGATGGGAGGAGAACTTGTTGGCCTACCAAGAACGTAGGACTACCACCATCTACGGGCCCGACTCTCAAGTTGAAAAGTAGTGAAGTCAACTCCATGTGACTCCAATATCCTCATGTTGTGCAGTCTATCCCTGCACCTTGAAGTCCTGAGCATCCTCATGACGCTCACCTCCAAAGATAGAAGGGTGAAGTCTAGTCCATCTGTCCAATAACTTCTATGGGTCACCATCCATAGTTGGTCTGGTCCGGGCTGGGCTGGGCTGGGGTCCCATCTACGGGTAGTGTCGACGCCCCCTTTTTCTAAAGCAAAATCGAGTTTACGACATTTGGGAAGACAACTCTATTCCCGTTTGGGAATTTGGTTTTGGATTTGAAAAGTCACCACCTAATGATTAAGTGCATTAGGACACTAAGGGTTTGGAGTTTGAAAACCAGAGTTCGGGTAAGGGATAGAAATTATCTCGATGGGAAGGTGTTAGGCACCCCTCAAGATCCATTAGTGTGGTTCCCGGCCATGCTATATTGTGACGTTAAGGCAAACAAGTATACAAATAATTTCACACATAAGGGTAGCAAACAGGTATGTAACAAGCATGTTGGAATCTACAATTTGTTTGAGGGAGGGTCTAAGTGCAGAACATTAGTCAAGGCATTAAATAAACAAAGAAGAAAAAATTAGAAGGAAAAAGAAGAATGCAGTAAAATTAAAGGGGAGTTTTGGTGTAGTTGAAAAGACAGAATTGATTGATATTAAAGAAAGTTACATAAAGGAAAGGGGTCCTAGGTTTGTAAAACACATGGATCATCCACACAACACCGCTAACCAATCGTACGCATAGTGTTATCTTGTGATCATCATCTTCATGTCTACCCTTCCCACCCCGTTAATGTATTAAGCGCAGAATGGTATCGTTACCTACTGCATGCTATTACCCGACCCACCTATCAGTCTCGGAGGCGTTTAGGACTACTAATCCTAAAGGGAGGGAGCTTGGCTTTTCAGAGGTTTAAAAAGGATAAAATTCTAGGGCGACAATCAAAACACATAAAGCAGTTAATGGGAAAGTAAGGACAATTAAAGGCTCAAGTAGGCCTCCTCACTTAAAAAAACGAATTGTTAATCACGTCTTACACATACTGTTTAGGTCCTTAATTAAAATTAGCGTAGGAAGAATTGATTTACCACATATTTCCCAGATAGGGAGTCCAAATTAGTCCTGCTTATATGTAGTTGCAGAAAACTAATAATTGATTAATTATCTAACTATTTATCTGTGTTAAACAGGATCTATAGGCATGATATCTATTAATTCAGAGACGGGGGAGAACAAACTGATTGCAAAAAATTATTAAGTTTTGCGAGTGTTAGACGAATTACCATTGATTTTAGATTTAAAAGGCGAGTGGGCAATTCAGATTTAATTAATTTCTCCTATAGGCATGCTTTCTAGGTGTCACAGATTTTGTTATGCAGAAATCCTCTAGGCAGGTCATCGATGTGTGATTGACTTATTTTAGATCCTATAAGTAGATTTGCCTAAAGACAGATGCACATGCAAAAATGCAGGAAATCCTATAGGCATATCATCTATATGATGTGCAGAATTTTAGCATCGATTCATTGACATGGTATATATTACGAAGTGCAGAAAACATATGAGCATGGTATCTACGTGAAGAATGCAGAATTTGGAAGTGATAACCCTATGATCATGATTTCTAGGTGAAAGTGTAGAATTTGAAAGTATTAATCCTATGGACATGGTATCTACGTGAAGAATTTAGAATTTGAAAGTGATAGCTTATGAACATGATTTCTATGTGGAAATACAGAGTTTGGAAGTGATAACCTATAAACATGATTTCTAGGCAGAATTTGAAAGAGTATACATCCTATAGACATGGTTTCTATGTGAAAATACAGTGTTTGAAAGTAATAATCATATTAACATGATTTCTAGGAAGAATTTGAAAGAGTATACATCCTATAGGCATGGTATCTATCCCTTTGACATGCATTCAATCCCACCCCTTTTCACTATACCCTAGTAGTTGTTACAATGTTTATTACACGGCTTATTACAGACCAAGTGAATCAAAAGGAATGATAAAATTACATCAGTCATTACATCTACATCTAATCAGCCAAATCCATACTCAAAGTCTAATAATATGAGATAAACCAACTTCCAGGATTGGATTTTCAAAGCCTTTCTCTTATTTGGGATGTGTCAAAGTTCCAAGGAACTTCAAGAGTTCTAGGCAATGCTTGTACCCCAAATATCATTGCAGAATAGATTATAGTGCAGTGTAGAAGGGCCAGCCCTCAAATGTCCAAGTTCAGAGGGAACTCAAGGTTCCCAAAGCAAGGCTCATAAGAGGGGGCAGGACTTAAGGACTAGGAGTAAGTGTAAGTGCAATGAAAGGGAATTAGGGGGAGCCAGGGCAGGCTGGTGGTCATGCCTAGAAACTAGGCTGCTGGCACACCCCAGACCAGCCTGTCAGCTTAAAGATTAGAGAGTTAGGACCTTTTGAAGGTCAGGTTCAGCCCTGGATAGCAATTTAGATGCTGCAATGTTGTACCTTAACACAATGCACATAAGAGAATAGGGGTATGGGAAATTGAAAGAGGCTAGGATCCAAAGGACCCAGTCTTAATCCATGACAACAACTTTGTATGTTGCCATGTCTTAAACTACAGCCCAAGCACATAAAAGGGATGGGGATAGGGATTCATTGCAGCAACAGATAGCAAGACATAAGTAGTTACTTTAAAATTGAACTCTACAAAGCAGTAAAGTAGGCATGGGCATAAAAGCTTGTAAGTAAACACATTGGATTTGATGCTAGAATCAAAAGTAGGACATAACAGTTCAAAGAAGCAAGTAGGGAGAAACGGTAGACTTATGGAAGCCAAAGTGCAATCAAGAAGCAAGAGTGTAGGTTTTATAAGAGAGTTGTGATTTCTATATGCTTAAAAATCATGTCTGTATTAATGAAAGAGCAGGGTATTTATAATTGAAAACAGGTGTAGAAAATAAGGCAAGAATCAGAGTTTAGTGGTAATTATGGAACTATGCACCAATCAAAATCAATCAGTATATGGACTTCCTTTAATTAAGGAGTTCAAATTTAAACGGTAATGGGCAGAAGTTATTTAAGGAAGGAGATCAAGTAAATATCTCGTGCAGAGCAGACAAATAAGGGTAAATACATAGAAGATATTTATGGTAAAAGTCTAGTGGTACTTGCTTTGTGAAAACAAGGAAAGGGAATCAGTAAAACAACCAGTAAAAAAACCAAATTAAAAACCTTGTTCGAGTCAGAAAAGAGGTAATGGAAAGTTTTAATTTAGGGGAAAATCAATAACAATCAAATAAGCAACATTAAAGGGATTCAGAATTAATTAACAGTTGGCAAAACCTTTGAAAGAGAAGTTCTCATATATAAAACACATAGACATGTCAAACAAGAAGGAGGTCATGCTAATTACGAAAGGCTAGCAAGAAAGTTTCAAAATCACCAACGCAGAAAAAGTTCAAATTCAATTCATAAACTCGTAGTGAGTCTGAGAGTTCAAAGTTTCAAAGTAGAACCCTTGTCCAAACATAAAACCAAATTTGCCAAAGAAACCCTCAAATTCTAGGGTTTTTAAACTCGAATTCGATGCAGAGACGAGAAGGCAAGCTATTGAAATAGACTTAGAGACCTCTTTCAGAGTCTCATGAGCAGCATACAAGCACAATAGCAAGTTCAAGACAAATAGAACATAGAAACTAGTACAGGAAACAAGTTTCAGGAAAAGCTTGGAATTTAAATGAGTTTAGGTAGTGTAAACTTAAAGAAACAGTCAATGAAACGCATCTAGAAAGAATCCAGGCAAAGTACGGTAAAGGCAAACAAAGGACTAAAACTCGGTAGGAAAACACAGTAAAGAAACACATAAGATGGGTATGTGAGAGCATGATATTGAAACCAGTAGAAAAAATAACGGAGCACAACAGAAATTTCATAATACAGCAAATATAAGAACACACGAAGAAAACACGCTAGTCAGAAAAGAGCAAAATAAGAACATAGCAGGGATCGATTCATACCAAAAAAGGAGAAGAAGAAGAGTCAGAAACATTTTAAGAACCTTCCAGAAACCCTAATCGAAAAGAAGTAACTTTTGATAGAAAATCGGAGAAAACGTTTATGAAACTTAAGCAATAGTGCAAACATGTAACAGATCTAAAAATAATTGGAGAGAACCTTGATAGTTAGAGTTTCAGATGAACCCTAGAGATGAGAAAGGCTTCGAAAATATCCGATCTAAGTCGGATAATGTGATAATCAGACTCAAAAGACAAAGAGCCACCGGAGCAAGGCCGGAGATGGCCGGAATCGGTGAAGGTCTGAGTGAAGACCCTCGAGGTCTGGCCTCGAACCTTCGAACAACAGTTATGCAGGAGCCATAGGAGGTAAGTATAGGCTATCAATGGCCTGAGAAGCCATGGACTCCGATGAAAACACGGTGGAACAAGGTAGGGGGAGGCTAGGGTTCCGACGAACCTTGAGAGAGTTTGAGAGATTTTGGGGGTTCAAGGGCGGCTGAAGGGTGGAAATGAATTAGGGTTGGGGGTAGTCTATGAATTAAAAAAGGAAATGTTTAATTTGAGTCGTTGATCTTCTAGATCAATGGTTGTGATTAAAAATGGGGGGGGGGGTCCGGTGGAGTATTATAATTGGGTTATGGATTGGGTTGGTTTTGAAAATGGGCCGATTGAAATTGGGTTCAAATTGGGGTTGTAATGTGGCTATAATTGGAATGTAAATGGGTTGTACGTTAAATAGCCAATTTTCCCCTTTTGATTTAATAAAAATAGTTAAAATAACTTTCAAAACCAATTAAAAGCACTAAATTGATTAATAATATATAAATATTAATTTAAAAATACTGGAAGCAAATTTCGTAATTGTAAAATACTATTAATCAAAAAATAGGCTATAATTGCAATTATAGCAATTTAGCTTTAAAAATACCAAATAAATTTTATAAAAATATGCAAAATCACCTTAATTATATCTTGGTGTAAATATGAGAATAAATATAAATTATTCACCAAAAATAATAGTCTAGAAATAATTATTGAATTTTGTACTATTAAAATAGACAACAAATTAATTTTAAAATTTTTCAAAAATAAGGAGAAAATACCAAAACTCTTAGGCATTCTTATATATTCATGTACGTGCTATTTTGAGCATATTTTGAGTATATAAAATAGATAGGAAAAAATTGGGTATCAACAGCTGCCCCTCTTTACCCGGGAAGGATGAAAGAGTTGTCGGGTAAAGATATGATGACCAATTTTGACCGAGAGAAACGAATTGCAAAGGTTTTGACCAAGCCCTAGTTTTTGAGCTGCCTACATATCCTCGGTCTTAAAGGAATCAGGTCATATGTAGTTCGGGATACATCGACGGAATATGCCGATTGAGGTTTTGAAAAAAAAACGGATGCAACATTTAGGTTGGGAAGGATGGTTAGGGACTGATGGGATGTGAGAACCAGAGCGAGATCGCTCCTGCTGTAATGGTCATTGCCAGCTGATGTACCTGCAATTGAGTAATACAAGCATATCGTGTAGAATTTAAACGTGATGCAAGTTCCTGTTGGACCATGAATGCTGTCTTTGGACGATTAGGATGACGTCCTCAGACCATGACGTCCTGGGCCATGAAGCGCATAATAAAGGATTCGCACGCTATGAAATGATGTTCTTGGGCTATGATAATGGTGCCTCCGAACCATGATGCCTTTGAATAATGATGTGCATAATATAAAGCGGGGTCTTCGGGCCATGGCATGGCGTTCTCGGGCCATGAAAATGGTGCCTCTGAACAATGATGCCTTTGGACAGCTTTGCGGTATTTCAGCCCACGAAATGCAAGATTTGGCAGTATTTCAGCCGATATAAAGCATAAATATAAAATGGTGATATTTCAGCCGACAAAGGTTTAAACATAAACTAGCGATCTTTCAGCCGATACAGAGAATTAAATAAAGCTGGCGATGTTTCAGCCGATGTAGAAAATATAAATGGCAATATTTCAGCTGATGCAAAGCATAAGTATAGATGGCGATGTTCCAGCTGACATAGATTTAAATATAAACTGGCGATCTTTCAGCCGATACCGAAAATTAAATAAAGTTGGCGATATTTCAGCCGATATGAAGGATAAATATAAATGGTGATATTTCAGTAGATAGAAATTTAAATAAATACTGGCGATCTTTTAGCCGATGTGAGGGATTTTAAACAAAATTGGCGATGTTTCAGCCATGCAAAATTTAAATAAAGCTCGTGGTATTTCAGCCGATGCAAATAAGAGGTGTCAATATTTCAGCCATGCAGGATGGAGACAGTGCTTAGTCTCGGAAGGCAGAAAAGTAGCCTTATGCAATGCAAGAAAATGCAGGATGGAGACAGTGCTTAGTCTCGGAAGGCAGAAAAGTAGCCTTATGCAATGCAAGGAAATTCGGGATGGAGACAGTTCTTAGTCTCGGAAGGCAGAAAAGTAGCCTTATGCAATACAAGAAAATGCAGGATGGAGATAGTGCTTAGTCTCACAAGGCAGAAAAGTAGCCTTATGTAATGCAAGGAAATGCAGGATGGAGACAATGCTTAGTCTCGTAAGGCAGAAAAGTAGCCTTATGCAGTGCAAGGAAATGCAGGATGGATACAGTGCTTAGTCTCGGAAGGCAGAAAAGTAGCCCTATGCAATGCAAGGAAATGCAGAATGGAGACAGTGCTTAGTCTCGGAAGTCAGAAAAGTAGATTTATGCAATGCAAGGAAATGCAGGATGGAGACAGTGCTTAGTCTCAGAAGGCAGAAAAGTAGCCTTATGCAATGCAATAAATAAAGGTGAAGAGTAACGAAACCTCTTATCTGAGAGGTGACAGCTGATAGTTAATTGCCACTGTGGCCGCTGGGGAGGTCATGTGTGGATAGCACTTGTAAGTGAGCGATGATTCTGAGAGTGGTATTCCTGAAAAGTATGAGTTTGTAATCATATCTGATGACCTTATGTCTAGGGTGCCTGCATCCAAAGAAAAATCGTGAGTTTTGTAAAGGGTGAAGGTTAGTTCGTCTTCCCGCGGACTGCGCTCATCCTACTCGGCTCTTGCTTTCACTGGCAGCGTTGCTGAACAAAGCAATTCCAATAGTATCCATGCATAATTTTTAAAAATAATGATGTAAACACATAAATAATAATAAAAAATGATTTTCTTTTAGATGAACCAACGAATGCGATGCGGTTCAAGATATTGCGACCTCTTTGCTCCGGAATTTTGAGGGTCCTCCTCAAAATTCTGTCCCAGTTTACTGGGTTGGTGCCTCTGACGGCTGCGTGCAATGAATTACGAAAGTCAACTCCGAAATTTTGAAGGTCCTCCTCAAAATTCTGCCCCAGTTTCCAATATCGGGGGGAAATGAAAATTTTATTGAGTTGTGACCGAACCCATAGGGATGCCTACGTATCCCCTCTTAAACGTGAATCAGGTCAAGCGTAGTTCAAATTACATCATAAAGAAATCATAATGGTTACTCATAGTATCGCTTCACCGCATCTGAATTGATCGGCTTTAGCCAAACTTCTCCGTCCATTTCTGCAAGTATGAGGGCTTCTCCGGTTAGAGCCCGATGAACCATGTACGGACCTTGCCAGTTGGGAGAGAATTTTCCCTTGGCTTCATCTTGATGTGGGAATATATTCTTCAACACCACTTGTCCCGGTGTAAACCTTTTTGGCTTGACTCTTTGGTTGAAGGCTCTGGACATTTTGTTCTGATACAATTGACCACGGAAAACTGCATTCATTCTCTTCCCATCTATAAGAGTTGACTGCTCGTAGCAACTTTTTACCCATTCTACATCGTCGAGTTTCGCTTCCTGTATAATCCTCAGGGAGGGAATCTCTAGTTCGGCTGGGATGACTGCCTCGGTACCGTAAACCAGCATATAAGGAGTTGCCCCAGTTGATGTGCGGACTGTGGTATGGTATCCCAATAGAGCAAATGATAGCTTTTCGTGCCACTTCTTGTGTTTTTCTATCATTTTCCTCAGTAACTTCTTGATGTTCTTATTGGTCGCTTCTACAACACCATTCATCTGAGGCCTGTAGGCTGTAGAATTCTTGTGCTTGATCTTGAAGGTTTCACATATTGCTTTCATCAGATCGTTGTTGAGATAGGAACCATTATCAGTGATGATTGACACTGGGATGTCAAACCGGCAAATGATAAGATCGCGGACAAACTCTGCCACAACCTTCTTGGTTACTGCCTTATACGATGCTGCTTCAACCCATTTGGTGAAATAATCAATTGCCACTAGAATGAAACTATGCCCATTTGATGCGGCAGGCTCGATAGGTCCGATGACATCCATTCCCCAAGCGACGAACGGTCATGGTGAGCTTGTTGCATTGAGCTCGTTAGGATTCACCTTTATCGTGTCTGCATGAATTTGCAACGATGCCATTTCCGAACATACTGGATGTAGTCTATCTCCATAGTCATCCAGAAATAACCGGCTCAGAGTATTTTCTTGGCGAAGACAAAACCGTCCATATGCGGACCGCAGGTCCCCGCATGAACTTCTTCCAACAACCTGGATGCTTCCTTTGCTTCGACACACCTTTAGTAATCCCAAATCAGGAGTCCTCCTATACAGGATTCCTCCGCTGTGAAAGAAGTGATTGGACAATCTCCGCAGTGTGCTTTTGAGTAGTGTTTGCAAGTTTTGGATACTATCCTGTTGACAGATACTTCTTAATGTCATGGAACCATGGTTTTCCATCTACTTCTTCCTCGACATGAGCACAGTAAGTGGGTTGATCCTGGATATTTACCGGGATAGGATCAATGAAGTTCTTATGTGGGAGCTGAATCATGGATGATAGATGTTGATACCCAATTTTTCCCTAAGTATTTTTATACCCGAATATTTCCAAAATAGCATATTGGTGCATATATAAGCACACCCAAGAGTTTTGGCCTTTTTAATGATTTTTAAAACCAACTTATTACCTATTTTTTATACAACAAAATCCAATAATTATTCCTAAAATTATCATTTTGGTGAATAATTTATTTTATTTTCACATTTACACCAAAATATAATTAAGGCAATTTTCGCATATTTTTACAAGTTCATTTGGTATTTTTAAAGCTAAATGGCATATATTTACAATTATAGCCTATCTTGTAATTTATGGCATTTTATGTTTATAAAATTAGTCCTAGCATTTTTTAATTAATATTTATATAATACTTATTTACCCAGTACATTTAATTTATTTTTAAAATGAGTATTACTATTTTTATAAAATTTAAAGGAGAAAATTGGCTATTTACGATTTGGCCTTATTGCATTTCAATTTTAGTCAATTTGACACCCCATTTCAGCCCCAATTTGAAATCCAATTACCCATCCTAATTAATACGCCTACCCGACCCATAACCTTTCCTATCATACCCAAACTCGTTCCCCATTTAACCCGTTCAATCCCAGCCGTCGATCCTTTAGATCAATGGCTCCCCTCTTCCCTTTCCTTTTTTAATTCAAGTGACCCCAAAACCCTACCTCATTTCTCTTGACCACCGCCTCTGAATCCTCTCTTCTCTCAACTCTCTCTTAACTTACCTCAAACCCTAGACGCCGCCTCTCATCGAAACCCTAATCTATGGCTTCTCAGGCTCATCGGAGGCCTATACTAGCCTCTCATGGCTTCTGCGTGCTAGTTCCTAAAGGTCCTATTGCCAGATCTTGAAGGGTTCCAACCAAGCCTTTTTTCAATGGCCGTTCTTCGGTCGTCTTCAACCTTTGTCCGGCCAGTCATGGCTATTCGAGTTCGATCTTTGACTTTCCTGCTCAGATCGATGGTTTCCAAAGCCTTTCTCATCACCTGAGTTTCTTATGAAACCCTAATCTCTAAGGTTCCTTCGATTTATTTTAGATCTGTTCTGTATCTATGTGTGTGTGAAACCTTCTATGCATTTTTCTCGAAGATTCTTTAATTTTTGCTTTCAGAAACTCTTTATTCTTCAACTAGGATTTCATGTTAAGTTATTTCGAATCCCTTCTCTGATTCTTGACATGTTTTACTGTGTTTTGTTTGTGTTATCTTCTATCTGAGTTAGCATGTTGAAAACCCTAATTTTCTTGGGGATTTTGTTTGAGTTTCTTGGTCTATTTGTTAATGGTCGTTTGATTTGCCTTATTTTTTTTATCTGAGTTAGTATGTTGAAAACCCTAATTTTGGGCTTATCTGAGATTCTGAACTTGTTTATTTGTTTATCTTCTTGTCTCCTCTAAACTCGATTGATTTTCAAAAAACCCTTGTTTCTTTAGGGACTATTGGATTTCTTTGAAATTGTTTGTGCAACTCATATGGTTTTCACTCAACTCTTTGCATGTTTCTGATCTTCTTCTCTATTGTTAAACACTGAAACTTGACTATCATGCTTCGAATGTCTTCCTTTTAGTTACTACTATATGTTGTTATTTTGCCATAACTCGGCTTCACGTTTCTACTACTTGTGCATTCGTCTACATTTATTGAGTTCCTTTTGTGATCGATTCTCAAAACTTGTGATTAATTTTTCAAAAACTTTTCCTTTGTGATATTCTAATTTTACTCGCCTGTTAAGGGGTAATTGATTTTTTTCCTTTGATTGGCCTCCCTGAATCTTTCCAAAAAATAATTTCAAACACTGTACTTAGACTTAATTGCCCATTGTATTACCTTACTGCTTCTTTTATGGCAACAACCATTCTATTTACAAGGCCTATTCTCCCTTTCCTTATTTAAATCCTGTTAGTATCCGTTTGAATGAGAATCCCCT